>JAXFYN010000511.1:0-160000 GCA_036172215.1 Camellia granthamiana
AACACCCCCTCCTTTCACGTGAGACGCGTTAGGTTATTGATTCCCTCGGTTGAAAACATCTAGTGCGCCCGTTGTTTACACCATCTTTTCTCCTTTCGCGTGAGACGCGTTAGGTTGTTGATTTACTCGGCTTCACGTAGCGTATAAGTCTAGTTCCAAAAATCTTCCTGCATATCATTAGCATCTTGCCTCTGAACTACGGCGGTTTGATTCCTTGCAAAGGGATATGTAGGCAACCTTCTGGTTCAACCACTTGCATTGCATCTTGTTTGTTTGCCCAAGTCTTTCAGCCTTGTCAAAAGAGTCGTCTTCGGGCTTTGACATTCACTCATGTCATGAAATGACTTCGAGCTCTGTCAAACAGGAGCAACTGTAGACATCCCATTTTGACTGGCCCTAAGACTTGGGCACTTTCTTTGAACCACCCATTGATAAAAATTGGAATATGCCATTTTCTGAATTTCTCAGCCGAAAAATCAGATTGAAGCTTTAATCCCAAACATCACCCATTTTGGCCAACTTATTAATTTGTAGTATTTTATAATTTTATATATTTTTTATATAATTTTATGTGTGTGGACATATTTTTAGGTGTTTTTAAATAAGTTAGTATAAATAATATATTTTAGATATTTTATAAATATAACATAATAAAAAACAAACAAATAAAAAATAATAAAAACAAAAAAAATTGTAAATTCGGTGGAGTGGAAGGTGGTGATGCTTTATGTGGTGGAGAAGTGAGTGGGTGGTGTTATGATTCAAAGGGGACATACAACACATGAAAAAAAAAATGGTGGAGGAGAGTGAATTCAAAAGAAATGATAAAAAAGGGATATATAAAATTGGTTCTTTTTCACAATTTCAAGGGCGACAATCCTCTTATCTCTCTCTATCTAAAATTTTCGCCATGGCTGCCATTTCTCTCCCTCAGAGCTGAGCTAAAAAAGAAAAACAACATATCAACTCTTTCTCTCTCTGTGGCTGGTGAGGTTTTAAAAAACAAATGTAAAGGACAGATACACGCCCACACATAACACACTCTGGTGAGAGAGGGGGCATGGAGCACAACCCAAATACACAACAGACTCAATACACCATGCACTGATGCACACAGCAGCTCACAAACACACACACACACACACACACACACACACACACACACACACACACACACACACACACATACATACCTGAATACACTCAACACACATGGCCTCTCTCATCTCCTCCATCTACCACATACACACGACAGACTAACCTCCTCTTCTCTCCCTCTAGACCACCACTGCCATGATACAACAGACCTGAACAGACACTCTCACACGAGAAATGTTAGTGATCATGAAAAATTTGTCATCAAAGTGATCATGAAAAATTTGTGACCCTTAGATTACCTTGATTAGTGTGTGGTGCTTTATTGTAAGTGTAATCCAAAGGTCACAAATCAACTGTCCTGTTTATTAAGACTAAAGTCTGGTTTAAATACCCAGAGGTGTATCCCCGGCTTGAAATCTGTATGGCAGCCCCATAGGTTGAGGTAGCGTCTATGCGTCTCAATTCTGGATACTGAACCAACCTAGTCTGTCACCCCATTAGAGAATAAGAAAAGTTGTGAATATGATCCAAAAAAAAAAAAATGGCATCAATGGCTTCTACATGTAGAGGTTACCCCTTGCCATTTTATCATACCTTCTTCCACTTGCGTGAGACACATTTGGACTTCGAATTTGCCTCTACTCCTTTCACGTTAAACGTGCTAGGATATAACATTTACCCCGATTACAACCCTTTCCCTTCCATATGAGATACGGTTGAGCACGTCTGTTGGTGTGTGCCACCATTTCTCCTTTCATGTGAGACGCATTAGGATCGTAAATCGGTTAAAAACAGCATGTGTGCTTGTCTGTTTACACCACCCTTCCTCCTCTCGCGTGAGACGCGTTTGGATTGCAAATCGGTTAAAAACAGCAGGTGAACCTGTCTATTTACACCACCCTTCCTCCTTTCGCGTGAGACGCATGTTTGGATTGCAAATCAGTTAAAAAGAGCAAGTGAGGCTGTCTGTTTACACCACCCTTCCTCCTCTCGTGTGAGACGCGTTTGGATTGCAAATCGGTTAAAAACAAGAGGTGCGCCTATCTGTTTGCACCGCCCTTCCTCCTCTCGCGTGAGACACGTTTGGATTACAAATCGGTTAAAAACAACAGGTGAGCCTGTCTGTTTACACCACCCTTCCTCCTGATGCGTTTGGATTGCAAATCGGTTAAAAACAGCCGGTGCGCCTGTCTGTTTACACCACCCTTCCTCCTCTCACGTAAGACGCGTTTGCATTGCAAATCGGTTAAAAATAGCAGGTGAGCATGTCTGTTTACACCACTCTTCCTCCTCTCACGTGAGACGCGTGTTTGGATTGCAAATCAGTTAAAAACAACAGGTGAGCCTATCTGTTTACACCACCCATCCTCCTTTCGCGTAAGACGCGTTTGAATTGAAAATCGGCTAAAAATAATAGGTGAGCCTGTCTTTTTACACCACCCTTCCTCCTCTCGCGTGAGACGCGTTTGGATTGTAAATCGGTTAAAAACAACAGGTGAGTCTGTCTGTTTACACCACTATTCCTCCTCTCGCGTGAGACGCGTTTGGATTGCAAATCGGATAAAAACAATAGGTGCACCTGTCTATTTACACCACCCCTCCCCCCTCTCGTGTGAGATGCGTTTGGATTACAAATCGGTTAAAAAACAACAGGTACACCTATCTGTTTACACCACCCCCTCCTTTCGCATGAGGCGCGTTAGGTTGTTGATTCCCTCAGTTAAAAACATCAGGTGCGCCCGTTGTTTACACCATCTTTTCTCCTTTCGCCTGAGACGCGTTAGGTTGTTCATTTTCTCGGTTAAAAACATCAGGTGCGCCTTTTGTTCACACCGCCTTTCCTCCTTCCGCGTTGAGACACGTTAGGTTGTTGATTTACTCGGCTTCGCGTAGCGTATAAGTCCAGTTCCGGAAATCTTCCTGCATATCATTAGCATCTTGCTTCTGAACTACGCTGGTTTAATTACTTGCAAAGGGATACGTAGGCAACCTTCTGGTTCAACCACTTGCATTGCATCTTGTTTGTTTGTCCAAGTCTTACAGCCTTGTCAAAATGGTCGTCTTCGGGCTTTGACATTCACTCACGTCATGAAATGACTTCGAGCTCTGTCAAAAAGGGGCAACTATAAACACCCCATTTTGACCGGCCCTAAGACTTGGGCACTTTCTTTGGACCACCTGTTGATAAAAATTGGAACATGTCATTTTCTGAATTTCTCAGACGAAAAATTAGATTGAAACTTTAATCCCAAACCTCACCCATTTTGGCCAACTTATTAATTTGTAGTATTTTATAATTTTATATATTTTTTTATATAATTTTATGTGTGTAGACATATTTTTAGGTGTTTTTATATAAGTTAGTATAAATAATATATTTTTGATATTTTATAAATATAACATAATAAAAAAAACAAATAAAAAATAATAAAAACAAAAAAAAAAAAATGTAAATTCGGTGGAGTGGAAGGTGGTGATGCTTTATGTGGTGGAGAAGTGAGTGGGTGGTGTTATGATTCAAAGGGGCCATACAACACATGAAAAAAGAAATGGTGGGGGAGAGTGAATTCAAAAGAAATGATAAAAAAGGAATATTTCCTCTGTCTCAAAATATTAGTTTATTATTCTATTTTTTATTGTCTTAAAATATTAGTCCCTCTTCAAAAATTAAGTACAAAAATAATATAAATTTTCTATTTTGTCATTCTTTTAAATTAATAAATAGTATAAAAAGTACAATTATGACATTGATATTCTCAAAAAATGTACTATTAAAAGGATAATTTTGAAAAACTAACTTTTTTCAAAAGTAATAATTGTACTATTAAAAAAAGTTAGATTTTCCAAAAAACACCATTATTTTGGGACGGAGAGTATATAAAATTGGTTCTTTTTCACAATTTCAAGGGCGATGATCTCTCATCTCTCTCTATCTGAAATTTTCCTCCCTCTGAGCTGAGCTAAAAAGAAAAAACAACATATCAACTCTTTCTCTCTCCGTGGCTCTCCGTGGCTGGTGAGGTTTTAAAAAACAAATGTAAGGGATAAACACACACCGACACATAGCACACTCGGGTGAGAGAGGGGACATGGAGCACAACCCAGATACACAACAGACTCAACACACAATGCACTGATGCACACAGCAGCTCACAAACACACACACACACACACACACACACACACACACACCTGAATACACTCAACACACACGGCCTCTCTCATCTCCTCCATCTACCACATACACACGACGGACTAACCTTCTCTTCTCTCCCTCTAGACCACCACTGCCATGATACAACAGACCTGAACAGACACTCTCACACAGATACACCAGACAGAGACATAAAAAAAATTCTCATCTCATATCTCTCTCTCTCTCACGGCACCATGCCCACGGGTTGACACACAACCACAACAAATGCATCACACAACAGCTTCCTCTCTCTGATTCTCTCTCTAGAATCTCTAGAACACACACACACACAAGCTCCACCTCTCTCTTTCTCTCGCATGGAACACACACACAGTCGTTCAACAGCTCCACATGCTATCAATGCCCGGTAGAAATGGAAGCACAGTCGTTCTCTTTCAGATCAGAGCAAGAGAGATACACACACACAGAACACATCCACTCGATACTGCACTCTCTCTAAACCTGATCTCTCCCTCTCTTTCGGGGTTCAAGACTGGGTTGGTGGTTGTTGGTGTAGAAAAAAGGAAAAGAGATACACACACAGCAACACACAAGCTCCCTCACTCTCTATCGGTGGTGCTAGAGGAGACTCGGTGGGTCTATTAAAAGATACACAAGCATCTTATCTCTGGCGCTGCGTGGAGAAAATAAAAAAAAAAAAAAAAAAAACAACACAACATTTTTGGTGGAGGGGAACTGAAGACACATCAACACACATTGAGGCTGCAAGCACACAACACACAGATACAATAGCTCTCTCATCCTCTCTCCCTCTCGGCTGAAACTGCGCTGCTGACCTGCTCCAACTGCTGCTACGTCGCCGTTCTGCTAACTGAGAACTTTGATCCACTTCGTGCCAAGCTTGCACCTTCATATTGAGGTAAAGTTTCCTTACTTTTATTTCAATCTTTGTTCATCTTTTTCGCGTGTTTTCATATTGTTTTGGGACTGTTTTAAGAGCTAAAACTTGTGATTAAAAGCTACCCAAAGGTGGAGGGGTTAATCACCCTTGCTTGAACCTTATTCCTAACTTAAATCCTTGTATTTCCCACTTGTTTTCTCTAATTTTTATCATCATTTTGGGGCTGATTTGGGACTGCTTTGGAATTTTTTTTTAACGTCTAAACTATGTGATTTGAAGTTGTAAAAGTGGGGAGGGGTTAGCTACTCTTCCTCATAATTACATTAGCCTTAATATCTCTATAATTGTACTATAGTTTAATTTCAGCACATTTGTATGTTATTTGGGGGCTGTTTAATTTATTTCAATAAGTTTGTTTTACATATTTTGTTTGTGTTATATTAACCAATTAATCAACCTTGCATAACCACCTTTGCAACCTCCCTCCATTCTTTGATGATTTTGATTAAAAAGTTGTGAAAAATTAAAATTGTGGTTTGAGTATAAGAAAGAAGCTTTTCTCATGCTTAATGGTTTAATCTCTTAAGAGGTTCATTACCAAAGGCATAAAACTTTCTCATGCTTAATGGTTTAATCTCTCCGGAGGTTCATTACCAACAACATAAAAACTTTCTTATACTGAAGTACAATTATGTATTTTTCAGTTCTTTTTATCATTAGTGTGTCTACTTTTAAGGGATTAATTAACCCTTGGAAATCGCCAAGGAAAGTGTCATTATTGCTCATTATCAAGTTTGGATTTCAAGTCATTATCGCTCACTATGGGTTTATGTAAGTATTATCACTCTTTGGAGTTTGACTAGTCCTTGTTGCGCATCTTGAGTTTGACTTGAAATCCTTAACTTATAAATAAGTTTAACTCTTCATTTGTAATTTCTCCCGAAGAATTTATCACCAGTATGTTTACTGTTAAGGGATTATTGACCCTTGGAAATCACCAAGGAAAGTGTCATTATCACGTATTATCAAGTTTGGATTTCAAGTCATTATCGCTCACTTTGAGTTTTTCTAAGTCATTATCACTCTTCTGAGTTTGACTAGTTCTTATTGCACATCTTGAGTTTGACTTGAAATCCCTAACATGTAAATAAACTTGACTCTTCCTTTGTAATTTCCCCTCGAAGAATTTATCCTCAATGTGTTTACTGGGATTAATTGACCCTTGGAAATCACCAAGGAAAGTGTTATTATCACTTATTATCAAGTTTGGATTTCAAGTCCTTATCGCTCACTTTGGATTTTTCTAAGTCATTATCACTCTTCTGAGTTTGATTAGTTCTTGTTGCGCATCTTGAGTTTGACTTGAAATCCCTAACTTGTACATAAGTTTGACTCTTCCTTTGTAATTTTCTCTGAAGAAAATAAGGTTTATTCGGGTTAAGTCGACACTTATTTTCCTTTATTGCATTTCAGACTTAGTGGATATAAATATCACTGTGGACTTAATGGATTAAAGAAAAGGGAAGGTAATATAAAAAAAGGCTAATAAAATTGAGCTTAAAATGAATCAGCCAACATAAAGAACCAATATGATTGATTGAATTCGGTCAGACGTTATACCGAGTTTATTGTGTTAAGGCTTGTCTTACATTAGTCCATAATGTTTTGATGAATCTTGAAGCGTCTCTACTTTCCTTCTTGAATTTGCTTCATGATAGGAGGGAGGGGTGATTCTTATGCATTGCATTTATTGATCTTTGTCCTATCGTATCCAAAATCATATTGCAAATCAACTTGCAACCATAGATGGTTTGGGCATCAAGCTCACTTCTCTCTTGAGTATTTTCCATGATAGAGAAGAGCAGAAGAGACAAGCATGGCTAGGAATACCCTATCTGCATGTTTGCACTGTTTCACCTCAGGCACAAAAAACAGATTTCTGCAAAGAAAACAAAGTATTCTTGGATTTATTTGGGTGTTTTGGGTCGGCTAGGCTCCAATAAATTGCAAACAATACACTTTTGGTCGAAAGCAATGATAAGGTGAAACAGAACAAATCTCAACAAAGCAAACAGAGTAATTCCTCAGGAGCATCGCGCGATCATTACATATTATTTGTTGTAATAAATTAGACAGCCCCTTTTCATTATTATTCATTCGGATTTGTAATATTTATTTATTCGGACACTTGGACATTTAGACCCTCCTGCACGAGGGCAAACAAATTTGTAATAATGTGCATGTCTTCTAACCCCACATCTTTCTCCCTTTTATTAACCGGCTTACGATGATTAGATTAGGGACATCATGTTTAATTTAGCATGCTTCATGTTTGCATCCACTTGTATTGCATGCATAAAAGTTCGGCTCATCATATTATTGCAAATGTCAAATTCAAACTCTTTACTTGAATACGTGTGCTGTCACATGCCTTGAATTGACTCGCATGCCATGCCAGTAGCCAAGCTTATTAATTGCATATTGTGTGTGTTGCATTAGTCATAATACATAGTTAGGTTCATGCATTTTTTTCTAACTAGTTCTTTTTTTTGGCTCGGAGTACGAGGTGAGTTTTTATGATTTAGCATATTGCATAAGTGTGATTGTTATCGTATCAAACATACTACCATGAGGCTAATTGCTTAAATGATAAACTGTTTGAATGCTTGTGGATGAAGGCTATTCACTGACATTGGGATACTTTGATTAATGTATATATATGAGATCACTTTTTCAAGTGATACATATTCAAAACAATTTTTCAAAACGAACATGAAATCAAACGTTCCAACTGTTCGTGAAATTAGTCTACACTTGTATGTTAGAGATAAAATAAGAATATATACTGTACATAAGAATCACATCATAATTAGTAAAGGCCGATCTTTGATCGGGTGAGCGGGGTGCTCATTATTGACCTTCCCCTCTCGTACCTAAGTTCCCGAACCAAGACACTTTGGTAACGATGGACTAATGGCCTTTGGCACGAGTCATGAGTTTCCTAAATTTTCCAAAATAAATATTTAGATGGCGACTCTGAAATCTGGCAAAGCAGACCATTTTTGGCATTTGATTCAAACATCGATTTTCCAAAAACAATTGCCGAATTTGGACTCTTTTTTTGTGTTTCCACTGTTCACATTGCACTTGTGAAATCAGATTCAGAACCAACACAAGTGGAGTCCGAACTGTAGGGCTATTCATTCTTCCGAAAAGGGGCGCGAAAAGCCGAGCTACAGTTTCTGGCGACTCTGCTGGGGATTTAGAGAACTTGACTTGAAATTTATGATGTGAATTTTTATCTACATTTATATATTCTTTGCATTGCATTTACATTGGTGCGCTTAAGTCCCTGTGATTGCCATCTGCTATTCCTGGACGGTTTGCTGGTGGCTTACCCACAAAGCTTGCCAAAAGGCTAACCGGTCATGGGCTCTACCATGTTGGGAACACAACCCTTGCATCTGGATTACCGCCGTACTGTTTGATCATCCTTTCACTTCTTGGTGTTAGGTGTGAGAGGTATATTAGGTAGTCTTGCTGAGGTACCCTCTGTGACTATTTGACCTAATGCATATAGTACGCTCTAGTGACTATTCCAAATTAGGACAGGATGCCACCCCTACAGGATGTTATGAAACCATTTGCTTGAAATAGTGCAACCTAGATCATGTCAAAATCTAGGACAAGACAACCCTACCCCCTTATAGGGGTGTTTTGGTTCTTTTGTATGGTATGTGTTTTTACAGTGAAACTGTACAGGGTGGTTCATATTAGTGTTACAAATGAGTGGTCAACAAAAGTTCAATAGGGCTCACAGTTCAGCAGCGTGTTGTGTTGAAAATTTGGGCCGAAGTGCTGTCCGATTTTTGATTTGTTTTTTTTTCTTACTTTTGCTAGGTAGTTTACCATCATAGCTTCAGAAAGACCCAATATTCCCCAAGTTGTGTGGACTCATTTTGGTAGGCTTTGAAAATTTCAGGACTTTGTTGGTGGTTAGCCAGTGTTAGTCTCTCTCCCATCAGTCACTCGACGAAGAAAGAACAAACAGGCATTAGCATCAGTACAAAGCATTCCACAAATACCTTGTCAAACTCGCAATTCACCAGTATCTCACCCACCTATAAGAATGGCACAGAACACAGAAGAAATTGCTGCCATGATGGCAATTTTGAGAACCATGGAGCAAAGGTTGGCTGCACAAGATGAGCTCATCGCCGATCTGTGACACCCATTTGGGGCATCAGCATCTACAGTGCGTCCAATCCCAGTTACTCAGCCGAATCTCGATCCCCTTCCACTAGTGGAAAATCCCCAAGTCTCGGGTCCCCAGGAGATATTTCCGCAGGCTCCAACTTATAGACCCTCGGCACAACCCCATGGGGAATTTCTTCCCTTTGACAGTAACGATGATCTAGCTATTATAAAAATTGCCAGGCTAGAGAAAGCATTGAAAAAATCCCAAGGCTTCAATTCCATTCCAGATATTGAAGACGGGTACACTGAGGCTTCGGTCAGATTACCAGAAAAATTTAAGATGCCCCACATCAATAGATTTGATGGAAGTGGCTGTTTTCGGATGTTCTGAGGCCCATGGGTCTTTCTCGTGTTCAGAAATTGTCATTGTTCGGGAGAACTCTATCTAATGTAGTAGCCATTTGGTATGCTAAACTAGAAGACTCTACTAAGCAGAATTAGGAAGAGCTATTTGAAGGGTTCGTAAACCAATACTCTTATAACACTCAGATAGAGGTAACCATCAGTGAGTTGGAGGCCACTACCCAAAACCCCAAAGAATCTTTCATCGATTTTGTTACCAGGTGGAGAGCCAAGGCAGCCCAGATGACAAACAGGCCCTCTGAAAGAGAACAAGTCAGGCTAGTGGTCCACAATCTCGAACCTGATATGCTACAAAGGATGATAGTGACTCCGTTATCAACATTTGCTTCACTACACGAGATAGGGGTCCAAATTTAAAGTGCATTCAAGAAGGGGATTATCCATAGAACTAGTGAACTCGCAAAGAGGCCATTAACTCAGAGTACAAATGTTGGTACCAACGCTATTCCACGGTCTGCAGATGTTAGTACCTTGGCTACATCGTTAGCCAAGATGGCCGATCCTTTTGCTGCTACTACATACTCACAAGCTGCACAAAATGGTCAACCTTGGTTCCAAAGAACTTTTACCCCTCTCCATATGAATCTGTCCCGCGCCCTCAAAATGTTGCTGGAAAGGGGACATCTCAAGCCTCTCGATCCACGACCTCTCCCAAACCCACTACCAGCTAGACACGACCCAACTCAATATTGTTCCTTCCACCAACAACATGGCCATCCTACGGACTTATGCTTTCTTCTACGTCATGCGATCCAGAATCTCACTGACAACAAAGTCATCGCCCCTCCTAAACCAAATATGACAACCAACCCACTTCCCGCACACAACCAAGTTCCTTCCTCCAGAAATATTAACCATATCCAAACACTACCACCTACCTTCAATGCCAGCACATATATTACCTTGTCCCACCCACCAAAACCGAAGGTGGTTATTCCAGAAAGCACAAACATGTGCATGATAGACTTAACCCCACAAATCCAACCCAGGCATGTGGCAATAAGAACAGAGAAAGAGGAGAATACACAAAAGACCGGGCTATCTGATACCTGTGTCATAGAAAAGGGGGCCTCACTTGTAGAGGATTATGATCCCAGCTTTTACATTGTGGCCATTGATCAGCCAAAACCAACGGTCATATTGCTAGATGTTCTCAGTGTCAATGCTATCAGGTAAGGCCAATTAGGGCAACACTAGGACGATTGCCCTGAAAAAAGCCTAAATGACTTGGCCGAGCAGGAGGATGACCTAGCCCAGATGGAAGAAGACCTAGCAAATCTCTACTTCTTTGACGAAGAGGATATAAGCAGTGTCCAGTTAGGCTGGTGGGATTCAAGTCAGCCAGAAACAAACAACAGTTGGCTTAGTACCGAAGAGCTGGATGAGGCAGAATAGATAAGAGGAGTCAAGAAGGAAAAGGCCGAGGCTACATCCTTGATTAGCACAGAACAAGTGTTGGAACAATTCCAGCAGGAAAGAATGGAAGCAATCCAAAGGAAGATGGCCTCAGAGCGAGGAAATGACAACAAAACAATTCCATTCTGGAATGCAAAAACCAAAACCATAGTGGAAAAGGAATGGCATGCTGCTGATGAGAGGCATGATGTGAACATGCTCCAGGTAACGCCTGATAAAACACCTGGCCATGACTGCAGGGGAGTGGTGGCAAGATAATGATTTGAGTTACACCTACACGGACGAAGGGTGGAAATCTGATACCCCCGACGATACGTGGTACGTGGACGAGATCGATCACATGACTCAGAGTGGTCGGTACTTCAAACCTGCGGCTTTAGATCAACCAGAATCCTCCAACAAAGAGGTTGTGAACGCAAAAGAGAAGGATTGTGAAGAGAATCTGGTCTTGAAGCAACTCAAGAAGATTCAGGTAGATGTATCAATCTGGGGACTGATAATGGCGTCTCGGGAACACCGGCAGCACTGTTAGAAGCAATGAATCAGATCAAACTGCCTATTGATACTACCACTTATCAAGTAGTGTCGTTAGTCACATCCGGAGATGTTACGCCAGTGATATCTTTCACAGATAAAAAGCTACCACCTGAGGGTGCCAACCACAACCGACCCTTGTACGTAACTCTGGAGAGCCGAAATAGTGGATTCCGGTGGTGTTAGTGGATACCGGATCCGCAATTAATGTGTGCCTAGTACGAACTGCTTATGCCATAGGTTTGAGGCCTGTTGACTTCACACCCATAACCCAATCCGTTCGAGCTTATGACAACACGAGCCGGGATGTTATTGGAACATTCAAAAGCCATATCCTGATCGGTCCCTCTGAACATGAGGTTGAATTCCATGTGATGGATGTACCGGCAACTTTCAATCTACTGTTAGGAAGGCCTTGGTTACATCAGATAAAGGCTGTGTCATCAACAGTTCATCAGTTGGTGAAATACCCTTTTCAAGGCGGAATTGCTACTGTGTACGGTAAGTCTGCAATCCATCCTCCCCAGGGTACTACCACACCAGTGTTGGAAATCATGCATGGGGAAGAGGATGTATTCCTTTCTGGCTTTCTCTTACAGAGGCCCGGGTGGTTCAAACCATCATGGCAGAAGGTGACGGAACTTATATGAGTGCTCAGTCCATCTATATGATGAACAAGCAAAAACACATCCATCTATATGATGAACAAGCAGAAACACATGCCTGGATCAGGATTAGGCAGGAGTGGCAGGCAAGGAGGTCCTGCCGCTAAGAAGATGATTCACAATCCCCATGCTTTTGGGCTAGGATACAAACCTACTGCAGAAGATTGGCAAATGAAGGGAGCTGAGCTGAAAGGAAGAATTCACGCAAAGAAGGCTGGGAAACAGTACGAGTTAGTCCACAAGGCAATACGGGGAACCTTGAACGGACGCTTTGTTCGCCAAAGGGAAGATTTTCCCTTTTGTAGATTTCTAGAGCTTTGGTTTGACCAAGAGACAAAGACAATGTGTCTCAGGTTTGAGATCTTTAGGCACCAGTTACTAGAAAAAGAAGATGAGCAGAAGCACCTGAACATTAATACAGATCAAGGCATGACCACAAATATGGATGTTGAAGAAGAACTATTGGGAAAAGCACTGGCTGACCTACTAACGCGTTCTACTGTTGGAACTGAGTCTGATAACTTGGGGGACAGTTTTACTATCCCAATGATCGGGGATGAACCAACTGCGGATTTCTCTAATCTTATTGTGGATGCATCTGAGGCTCCGTACCTAGTCTGGAAATTTGAAAAAGGGATCACCATCAACAGTTCTGAATCGGATGATGAGTCCAAATCTGATTCCACTGAGTCTGAGTCTGATTCGAGTTCTTCTAAGCCTGGTACTTTCGGGGGTGGTAACTCGGGTACCAAAGTCTTGTCAAAGTCGTCTTTTAGTTTTTCTTTTGAGTCAACTGTAACCGAGGACCCCAGACTGTACTAATGGGAATGTCGTAGACTTTGCTTACTTCTCTATGCCTTTAGTTTGTTGTACGAATCTTGATTTTCAAAATTTTGACTTAAACGAAGAGAAAGAAATTCCTCAGGCTTTGAAAATTTGGTTGACCAGGAGGAGGAAAGGCGTGTTAAACCCTGCATAGATGAAATCATTGCAATTAACGTGGGTACTGAGGAGGATCCCCGTTTGGTCCAGATCGGATCCACACTGTCTTTAGAGGAACGCGAGTGTTTAATCGCTTTATTAAAAAATTCAAAGTTGTTTTTGCGTGGTCTTACGAAGACATGCCTGGAATCGATCCTAAGATTGTACAACATCGGATCCCCCTTAACCCTAAAGTCCGACCCATCAAACAGAAACTGCGTAGAGTTCGCCCAGATTGGTCATTGAAGATTAAAGAGGAGGTCACCAAACAGATTGATGCGGGTTTCTTAATGGTATCTGAGTATCCGACTTGGTTGGCTAATATCGTTCCAGTTCCAAAGAAGGACGGCAGAATTAGAGTCTGCGTGGACTTCCGGGATCTGAATAGAGCTAGCCCAAAATATGACTTTCTATTACCCCATTTCGATGAACTAGTAGACCTTACAGGTGGCCATGCTTTGCTTTCATTCATGGATGGGTTTTCTAGGTACAATCAGATTTTGATGGCACCAGAGGATAGAGAGAAAACTGCTTTCACTACGCCGTGGGGTACCTACTGCTATAGAGTTATGCCTTTTGGATTGAAAAATGCCAGGGCTACATATCAGAGAGCTGCGACCACCATCTTGCACGACATGATCCACAAGGAGATTGAGGTGTATGTTGACGATATGATTGTGAAGTCTAAAGAGCGACAAGGCCACTACACCGCATTGGCAAAATTCTTTAAGCGGATCAAGGAGTACAGATTGAGGTCGAACCCGCAGAAAATGTACCTTCGGCATGACTGCAAGAAAATTGTTGGGATTTCTGATTACACAAAGGGAAATTGAAGTAGATCCCTCCAAAATCAAGGCCATCATAGAAATTCCATCACCGAGGACTGAAAATGAGGTGCACGGCTTTCTGGGCAAGGTGCAATTCATAAGACGGTTCATCTCAAAATTAACCTTGATTTGTGAACCGCTGTTTGGTCTTCCAATGGGATGATCGATGTCAGTTCGCCTTTGAACAGGTGAAGCAGTACCTTCAGACTCCACTTGTATTGTCACCACCAGAACCAGGGAAACCACTGATCTTGTATTTGTCAGTTACAGATTTGACCATGGAGTGCATGCTAGTGCAAGAATCAGAAGCTAAGGTGGAGAAGGCCATCTATTATCTAAGCAAGAAGATGCTGGATTATGAAACTCGCTACACTCCCCTCGAGAAAGCTTCCTTAGCTTTGGTTTGGGCAACGAGGAAGTTGAGACACTACCTGTTAGTGTAACATGCCCGAGGGGGTACCCCGCGCAGGTTAAACAATTCGGACCCTCGAGATCTCTTTGATCTAGTCTCACAAGTGCTGCAATGTGAAACGTAGATGAGAGTCGAAATTTGGCAACTTTTATTGAAAATCCATTTTTATTGCAATTTTGTCAAAAATGGACTGCATTATCAGATCTCAGAGTTGCCACCTAATATTTTGGAAAATTAGGAAACCCATGACTCATGCCAAGGCCACTGTTCATCGTAACCAAGGATGCTTGGCTCGGAACCTTAGGTATGAGAGGGGAAGGTTAATAATGAGCACCCCCACTCAGCCGATCAAAGATCGGCCTCTACTAAACCATGATATGATTTTTATTTTCTTTATATGTTCATGTTCTGATTATTTAATAAATCTTAAAATTTACTATGTGAAGCATACAAGTATAGACTAGTTTGTTCAAATTGAAATAATTCAATTTCATGTTTATTTGTTGAAAAGGGGTTGAATTTGCCACCTGACAAAGTGGGCTTAAAGTTTGTGAATTTGCCACTACAAAGTGGGCTTAAAACGTACATTCGTTGAATTATTCCAATTCAAGCAACTTAGCCTTCATCCACAGGCATTCAAACAGTTTATCATTTAAGCAATTAGCCACATGGTAGGATGCTAAACATAATAAGAAAAACACACACAAACGGGATGCTAAAGCATAAAAACTTGCATGTTTGACGTCCCACGAACAAGCTACAAAACAAAGTTAGTAAAATATGCATGATCTTATATACAAAAATCCTAATGCAATTCTCTCATGAGATGCAACTAAAGATTCGACTTCTAAAATATGATATGTGAATCATCTCAAGAACATGAGGTAACGCACATAATCACATAGGAATTGATTAAATCTACAAATGCAAACTTAAACGAATCAAGATGCAAGAAACATGGATGCAAAGCATAATTATGATGAAAATAAATATGATGTTTATGTACAAATAAAGAAAGCAAGTAAAAGAACGGGATAGAAAGAAGTGGGGATGGGGAATTATTACAATATTTGAATAAATTATTACAGACCAAGTGAGAGAGAGAGGAGGGAATATTGCAATAAAATAAGATAAAACCTCACAAAACACTCAAAATAAAAATAAACAAAATAAAAGCTTCATGTTCCTTGGAATCGTCGGCGGAAATTGGTCAACATTGGGAGATTACGCCATCTTGTCCGAAAGAAGCTAACCGACCCGGCCAAATAGGCCGGCCGACCAACTAGGCCGAGCAAAACCTGTCTTGTTACGAAACCAAGAAAAGGAACAAACAAGAAATATGTAGGTGGCTTAACTAACCACTACCGGTTAGCTTATAACACAATTGATATGAAACAAGAGCAAGCAAATAAGCAATAATAATAATAATAATAATGAGCTAAACAAACCACCTGGATTACAACAACACCCTATGACATATAAAGTATGAAAATAAATATGAGACAAACAAACCACTTGGATTATAACAAAACACTATGAAATAAGAAGTAAGAAAATAAATATGAGATATAAAATATTAAAAAAAAAAAATGAAAGACTAGAAATTCACCTTCCAAAGAAAGATTGAACTTCTCGATTTCAAAACTTTCTCTTGATCACCCTCAAGTGTATGAATTATGTTCTCAATCCTCAATTTGAAAGCTTTGAATTCTTGCTAGAATGATGGCTTGGAGATGTATGTGGTCAAAAGTGATTGTTTCTCTTGTTTTTGCTCACTTTTACCAACACCCACTCTTCCTCTTGATCAAAGCTACTAAAATTCAAGTATTTTAGAATTTTTGGAGGAGTTTTGGATGTAGAAAAGATGGAATTTCAGTTTGTATGGAAGGTATAGGGTGTATATGGAAGATATAAGTGTGTTTAGCTCAAAAACTTAACTTTTCTCTCTTTTCTTCCTCTTTTCTCTAGCTCAAATGTTCTCTCCTTAATCTATTCTCTCCCTCCTCTCAACAATCAAATATATACTTATAGGTTAAGCAAGTGGAGAAATGGTGGAAGATATGGTGGAAGACAAGATAGAGCATAAACGAAGGTAATGGAGCTAATGGAACACTAATGGAGCTAATGGGAGCAAAAATGGAGCATTATCTTTAATGGAGCAAACACTAGGTAATGAGGGATGAGTATACATGCATTGGAACATATTTGGGTCAGAAAAATAGGTCAATGGGGTGTCCCAACCGAACCAACAAAAAAATGGGCTGCTGTTGTTTTGGGCTGAGTTAACAAAATCTGATCGTAAGCCCCAACTTCAAACGGACATATCTCCCTTATTTGGACTTGGTCTAAGGTGATTCTTGGGTCTAAATTGAAGCCCCAAAAGTCTACTTTCCAATGGTGGTGGTCTCATATTTAAATTCCAAGTGTACAAAGAGAAATGCCTAATTAAGTGAAGGCTGCTCATTTCCTTCTTAATGATTTGATGCTCATCATTTTCTTAAACCAGTTTTCTTTCATCCCCTCCTATTTCCTTCAACTCCAAACCTATAAAGAAGACATTTTAAAATATTTTTCAAAAAGTTCACCTCCCTTCCATTTATTTCCACTTTCCCCTTACTCGGTTTACTGAAAAGTGCAATATTTTAATCGAAATGGGAGCCTCGGGACATCGTAGAAACATTTAAAAAAAATATTTTGAAAAGAGGGTTTTAAGGTTTAAAATAGTTTGGCCAAAAAATGGGTGAAGGTTGGGATTAAAGCTTAAATTCCATCTTTCTTACTGAGGACTCTGTGAGAAACACATTCTAATTGTCATCATCGGGTAATCAAAAAAGAAAGCGCCCAAGTCTTACGGCCGGTCAAAATGGGGTGTCTATAGTTGCCCCTCTTTGACAGAGCTCAAAGTCATTTCATGACGTGAGTGAATGTCAAAGCCCGAAGACGACCATTTTGACAAGGCCATAAGACTTAAGCAAACAAACAAGAAGCAATGCAAGTGGTTGAACCCGTAGGTTGCCTACGTATCCCTTTGTAAGGAATTGAACCAGCGTAGTTCAGGGACAAGATGCAAACGATATGCAGGAAGATTTTGAGAATTCGAAGCCGATTTGTGATCATGCAAAACAAACTAACATGTCTCACGCGAAAGGAGGAAGGATGGTGTAAACAACAGGCGCACCTGATGTTTTTAACCAAGTGAAATCAACAACCTAACGTGTCTCACATGAAAGGAGGAAAGATGGTGTAAACAACAGGCGCACCTGATGTTTTTAACCGAGTGAAATCAACAACCTAATGCGTCTCACGCGAGAGGAGAAGGGGTGGTGTAAACAGACAGGCTCACCTGCTGTTTTTAACCGATTTGTAATCCAAATGCGTCTCACACGAGAGAAGGAGGGTGGTGTAAACAGACAGGCGCACCTGCTATTTTTAACCAATTGGGTGGTGTGAACAGATAGGCACACCTGCTGTTTTTAACTGATTGGGTGGTGTGAACAGGCAGGCGCACCTACTGTTGTTAACCGATTTGAGTGGTGTGAATAGACAGGCATACCTACTGTTGTTAAGCGATTTGGATGGTGTGAACAGACAGGCGCACCTGCTGTTGTTAACCGATTTGGATGGTGTGAACAGACAGACGCACCTGCTATTGTTAACCAATTTGGGTGGTGTGAACAGACGCACCTGCTGTTGTTAACCGATTTGGATGGTGTGAACAGACAGGCGCACCTGCTGTTGTTAACCGATTTGGATGGTGTGAACAGACAGGCGCACCTGCTGTTGTTAACCGATTTGGGTGGTGTGAACAGACAGGCGCACCTGCTGTTGTTAACCGATTTGGATGGTGTGAACAGACAGGCGCACCTGTTGTTTTTAACCGATTTGGGTGGTGTGAACAAACAGGCGCACCTGCTGTTGTTAACCGATTTGGGTGGTGTGAACAGACAGGCGCACCTGCTGTTGTTAACTGATTTAGGTGGTGTGAACAGATAAGCGCACCTGTTGTTGTTAACCGATTTGCTATCCTAATGCGTCTCATGCGAGAGGAGGCATAGTGGTGATTTCTTGCTTACAAGGACGCCACAGATGCCCCTTTTTTTCTGATCATATTCACAACTTTCCCTATTCTCCAACGGGGTGACAGACTAGGTTGATTCAGTATCCAGAATTAAGGCGCATACCCGCTACCTCAACCTATGGGGCTGCCATACAGATTTCTAGCCAGGGATACACCCCTGGGTATTTAAACCAGACTTTAGTCTCGGAAATTCTAAACCTTTGCGTTCTAGGCATCGCCATTCGAACTCTAGTTTCCACCGTCGCAGTTGGTCTCCTAAGAACTCATTGCAATCATAGGCAGGTGGCTATAGCAGACCACCTGAAGTCGTTCGGGCATGACAAACAACAAAGGAATTTCACCTCTAGAGGATTTAAGGTCTCCTAGACCACAGGAGTGCACAAGACAGTGCGACGCACAAGATAGTTCACAACTTTCCCTATTTTCCAACGGGGGTGACAGACTAGGTTGATTTAGTATCTAAAATTGAGGCACATACCCACTACCTCAACCTATGGGGCTGCCATATAGATTTCAAGCTGGGGATACACCCCTGGGTATTTAAACCAGAGTTTAGTCTCGGAAATTCTAAACCTTTGCGTTCTAAGCATCGCCATTCGAACTCTAGTTTTCACCATCGCAGTTGGTCTCCTAGGAACTCATTGCAAACACAACCAAGATAATACACACAGATATTTACATATAAATACACACAGATATTTACATATAGACAAAATATAGACAGATACATAGATATAAACGGTATATACAACACATATATATACAGACCTATACAAAAATATATGCGGTATATATACACAGATAGATACAAATATATGTACAGATAGATACGGTATATATACACATATATATATGACACAGACATATACTGTCATGACCCGAACCCGACCCTATGGGTTACGGACATAACCAGCCAGTAATCCTAAGATTACCTACGGCCTCAAACCAAAACAGACGTAACTCAACAGAGTAAAGGGGCCAAACGGAAGCAATAATTAAAACTTTGTCCATAGAGTCGTGCTTATATGCACTTCAAAACAAACCATACGCATATACGTTAATAACCCACAACAAAATACAGTATCATAAAATCCTTTACAGACAGGATCATCTAAACTGAGTCAACCCATATCAAAACTATATACAGATATACACAAGGTCCTTGCCAACAAGACAAACTATGAATACATAACAAATATGGCAAGGTTGGGTCTCGTGCGTGAAACACGAGGCTGACTCTCCAAAACTATGTTGTTCCTGGCGGACTTCACTGGGACTGGGTTTGGACTTCTCTTGGCTCACCTACAAAACACATAAATGAGCGTGAGCGATAGCCCAGTGAATAATATCAAGTACAGAGGTTACATAACAATATACAGAATAACTTGCTCCAAACGGCCTTGGGCCCAATTCATACTTCTATTTAACCGATGTACATAACTATACGAAATTCAAACCAAGTAACTGTAGTTCCAGACTTTCTGGCCTTTGGCCCATTCAGGTTTCCATTCATGGCAAAACGGCCTTCGGCCCACTCACTTGTGTCAAAACGGCCTTCGGCCCGTTCATTTCTGTCAAAATGGCCTCCGGCCCATACATTCGTGTCAAAACGGCCTTTGGCCCACTCATTCATGTCAGAACGACCTTAGGTCCATTCATATACATCAAAACGACCTTCGGTCCACTCATTTCTATCAAAACGACCTTCGGTCCATTCACTTTTGTCAAAATGACCTTTGGTCCATTCATTTGTATCAAAACGACCTTAGGTCCATTCATTTCTTATCAAAACGACCTTAGGTCCATTTATTTATATTAGAACGACCTTTGGTCCATTCATCCGTTCATATCAGACTTTTGTCCACAATCCCAATTTGCAACTCATAAAGCTTATAAGGGAATAAACAATTGGACATTGACAAGCTTTCAAATATCGATATTACTCACAGTGATCGACTTGTGGATTCGCCCTGGAGCTTGACCCTAGACATTCCATGAACACAAAAGGATCATTAACAATTCAATCCGTTCCTTAATTCACATATTCCTCCTTAGGCTTTATTCTTATCTCATTAACTCATTTACGATGCTTAACGTATGCCTAAGAGTGATTACAAGTGAAAGAGAACGGAAAACGAAACACAGAACGCATGAACAAAATTTCAGAAAACAAGGTCCCCGCTCGAGCGTGGATTTCCCCGCTCGAGCGGACCCAAGAGGCCTGCAAAAGTACTGGTTACCTCAAAATTACGCTCGAGCGTGAGTTAGGGCGCTCGAGCGGAAGGCCTATCTACAAAAGCTCCCCGCTCGAGCGTGAAACATCCTGCTTGAGCGAAGGTCCAACTCTGCAAAAAGTGCTGGGAGTACGATTTTCCCGCTCGAGCGTCATGTTTCCCGCTCGAGCGGACCTCAAAATTCTGGAAAACCCAGAATTGTGTTCTTGAGCTTCATTTCGACTTCCAACCAACAATTCATGCATATTATGGCTCAAATTACTCATAGACATGTACTAACATGGTACAAGCATAAATTACAACATATTGAAGCTCAATTTCATAATTTATTTGCATGCATGTCCCAAAATATCACAACTCATCACCAACATGCTCAAATTCAAACATTCAAGCTCATATCTTCATAAATTGTACATGCATGTGATGAACTAGCCACATTCTCAACTTAGACAACACAAATGGCGATCAAAACATGAGTTTCAACCCAAAACTCTACTTGAATCATGTATTTCACGCATATACATGGTATTTCAAAACAATCTCTTACATGCATGTATATATCAAGCTTTAATTCAACAAAGCCAACCCAATTTCATGCAATTTTACTCTTGGTCACCTAATTAGCTTGGACACACACAAAATTACAAATTATAATCCAAGAATTACTCACCTAGGAGCTTGATTCTCACAATCTATGATCAAATCTTGAATAATCCTCAAGGTTCCCAAGCTTTAAGCTAAGTTTGCACAATTCTCTTCTCTCTCCCTCTCTACAGCTGACTCTCTTCCTCACAATAGTCTAACTCAGATTTTTGAGTTCATAAGAGCTAGAGGGGAGTGTAGTGCTATCATACAACAAGGCCCACTAATATAATATTTCAATATAAAATATTTGGGCACGTAATTCATCATTTTGATCAGTTTAATCCGACCAGAATCAATTTCTAATTAAATTTCACCGTAGGCTCTAAAACTTATGCCAATCACAATGGCGCAATCAATTTTGGGTTCTGTGGCCGATAAGGCCCTCAATTTAATTCCCAAAGCAGATTATTCAAACAGATATTCCTACGGTGAACAGATAGAATTTCAAAATCACATATATTCACATAATGGCACACAAAATCATGCTAAACACATAATCATACTCAAATTAAGGACCAATTAGCATACTACGGAACAGGGGTATAACAGTCTTCCCCCATTTAGGAAGTCTGGTCCTCCAAACTTAATTTACCTTCGTCAGGAAACAAATGTGGATAGCGTAGTCGCATTTCCTCCTCTTTTTACCATGAAGCATCTGTCCCATAGTGTTCTCTCCATTCCACTTTCACCATTGGGATGGATTTGCTTCTCAATTGTTTCACTAGCCGATCAACAATTCGTTCCAGTCATTCAGCATATTTCATATTTTCATCAATAGCAACCCGGTGATAATCAATCACATGAAACGGGTCTCGAAGGTAACCCCTCAACATCGACACGTGAAACACATTACGAATTTGCTCGAATCTCGGTGGCAAGGCAACTCTGTAGGCAACTGGACCAAGCCTTGCCAAAATCTGAAACGGCCCAATGTAACGGGGCGACAACTTGCCCTTTTTCCCAAATCTGACTTGGCCTTTCATTGGGGACACACGGATGAACACATGGTCACCAACCTCGTACTCAAGAGGTCTTCTTCGAACATCTGCATAATTCTTTTGCCGGTCTTGAGCTGTTTTGAGCCTTTGCCGAATCACTTTGATTTTCTCAGAGGTGTCTTGCACAATTTCGGGCCCAAGCAAAGCTTTATCCCCGACCTCTGTCCAGCAAATAGGTGATCTACACTTCCTACCATACAAAGCCTCGTATGGTGCCATACCGATGCTGGAGTGAAAGCTGTTATTATAGGCAAATTCTGCAAGTGGCAAACAATCTTCCCAACTCCCCTGAAAATCCAAAGCACACATGCGAAGCATATCTTCCAAAGTCTGTATCGTTCGTTCTGACTGCCCATCTGTCTGTGGGTGAAATGCAGTACTGAACCTTAGTTCTGTTCCCATAGCTTCCTGCAAACTTTTCCACAATCTAGATACAAATTTCGGATCTCTATCCGATACAATAGATACTGGGACTCCGTGTAAACGGACAATCTTATCAACATAAATAGTAGCCAATCTATAAGCAGTAAATGTAGTTTTGACAGGCAGAAAATGTGCAGATTTAGTCAGTCTATCAACTACAACCCAAACAGAATCCATACCTCGAGAAGTCCGAGGTAGGCCAACAATGAAATCCATAGTCACATGTTCTCACTTCCATTCAGGAATAAGGAGAGGTTGAAGTAGACCGCATGGTTTTTGATGTTCAGCCTTAATTTGCTGACACTGAAGGCACTTGGACACATATTCTGCAATCTCTTTCTTCATTTTAGGCCACTAATAGGTTTGTTTCAAATCCCGATACATTTTATTGTTACCCGGATGCATAGCAAATACGGACCTATGGGCTTCATCTAAAACCCTCTTCTTTAGTTCCGGGATATCTGGGACACATATTCGGTTCTGAAATTTCAACGTTTCATTCTCAATACTGAATTCTGCTCTCGGGCTTGCCTCAAATTCGTCAATCACTTTCTTGAGGAACTCATCCTCTTTCTGTTTCTGTTTGATTTCATCAATGATCGCCGACTCGGCTGCAATAGCGGCTATCAATCCGCCTTGTTCACACATTACCACTTCAATTTCAGACTTCTCAAAATCTTGCAAGATCTCTCTCTGTCCAATAAGTAAACAGGCCATACTCCCCGTTGATTTTCTGCTTAATGCATCAGCCACTGTATTAGCTTTCCCGGGGTGATACTGAATCTCCAGATCGTAGTCTTTTATCAGTTCCAGCCATCTTCTCTGACGCATATTCAACTCTTTCTGCGTGAAGAAGTATTTCAGGCTTTTATGATCCGTGTAGACTTCACATTTTGCTCCATACAGATAATGCCGCCAAATTTTCAAGGCAAAAATGACTGCAGCCAATTCTAGGTCATGGGTTGGATAGTTCTTCTCGTGCGGCCTCAACTGCCTGGAGGCGTAAGCAATAACTTTCCCGTTCTGCATTAATACACAACCCAAACCTTTGTAAGATGCATCACTGAAAATCACAAAATTTTCCGTACCTGAAGGTAGTGTCAAAATTGGTGCAATGGTCAATCTTGTCTTCAATTCATGAAAGGCTGATTCTCTTTCACTATTCCACTCAAATCGTTGTCCTTTACGTGTCAATTGGGTAAGAGGTACTGGTAATTTCAAAAAGTCCTTCACAAACCTCCTGTAGTACCCAGCTAAGCCCATGAAACTGCGAACTTCGGTCACATTAGTCGGTGTAGGCCAATTCACAATTGCTTCTATTTTCTGCGGGTCCACTGAAATTCCTTCCTTGTTGATCACATGCCCTAAGAACACAACTTCATCCAACCAAAACTCACATTTCTTTAGCTTAGCAAATAATTTCCTTTCCCGAAGTATTTGTAAAACGGTTCTCCAGTGATGTTCATGTTCAAGTCTATCTTTAGAGTATATCAAAATATCATCGATGAAGACTACCACAAACTCATCAAGATAGGTCTTAAAAATTCTATTCATTAAATCCATAAATGCTACCGGAGCATTAGTCACTCCAAATGGCATAACAAGAAACTCAAAATGACCATACCTCGTTCTAAATGCGGTTTTCTCAACATCCTCTGCCTTAACTTTCAGCTGATGATACCCGGATCTCAAATCAATCTTAGAAAATACCTGTGATCCCTGCAACTGGTCAAATAAATCATCAATACGGGGTAGGGGGTATTTGTTCTTTACTGTTACCTTGTTCAATTCTCGATAATCGATGCACAGGCGCAAAGTACCATCCTTCTTTTTCACAAATAACACTGGTGCACCCCAAGGCGAAGTGCTGGGTCGGATAAACCCCTTATCAAGCAGGTCTTGCAGCTGTTCTTTCAATTCCTTCATTTCAGCAGTAACCATTCTGTAGGGGGTTTTAGAAATGGGTTGGGTGCCCGGCACCGTTTCAATGGTAAACTCTATCTCCCTGTCTACCAATTCCCCTGGTAAATCATTCGGGAACACATCCAGAAATTCTCTAACAATAGGAATATTTTTCAATTCAATATTCTCAGATTGTTCGGATAACACATAGCACAAATAACCCTGGCACCCTTTCCTGATCAGTTTACATGCTTTCATTGCAGATATCAAATAAGGTGGAGGCATAACCCCATTACCCACAAACACAATCTCTTTCTGTTCTGGTGGTTTAAATACAACCCTTTTTGTCACGCAATCTATGGTGGCACTGTATTTGGTCAACCAATCCATGCCCAAAATTACATCGAAATGTCTAAAGTTCAAGGGCAACAAATCTACATATAGGGTAGCATCCTCGATATGCATGTCACAAAACCGATATATATAATCACATAACACAGATTCCCCCGAGGGAGCAGACACACACAGCAAATATGGCAATAACTCTAGGGGTCTATTCAGTCTAGATGCAAATGTATATGTCAGCAATGAGTGTGTTGATCCAGAATCCATTAATACAAAGGCATCCTGATTACATATTGAAATAGTACCTGAGACAACGGCATTGGCATTCCGTGTATCACCCGGAACAAGTGCAAAAACTCTCCCCTGTCTCACTGTATCCCCAGCAGTAGCAGATCTCAAAGTATTTACCGGCTTTGGGATCGATGCAGTGGAACTAGCTGCTAGTTTCCCACTGTTCTGATTACATTCTTGGGCCATGTGCCCTTGTTTCCCACATTTGAAACAGGCTCCTGATGCACGGTAACAGACTCCACGGTGCCTTTTACTACAAATGTTGCACATGGGAGTTGTGTCTCGAGAAGAACTTGAAGTAGTTGAGGAGCCCGTGTTTTGCTTTTTCAGAAATTTCTTCTTCGAAAAGAAGCCTTGCCTTTTGTTGCCTTTCCATTCTGTTATTGGCTTAGCTTGTCTAGCTATGTTAGCCTCTGATATGATGGCCCTGTCAAGCACCCCAATGTAGGTCTCCAACTTCAGGACATTTACTCTCTCTAGGATGTCACGTCGGAGCTCACCTTCAAAATGTCTTGCCTTCTTATAATCAGTGTCAATTACATGTGGTGCAAACCTGGCCAACTCAGTACATTTGGCCTCATACTCAGCTACAGTCATGCTGTCTTGCTTGA
This sequence comes from Camellia granthamiana, assembly GCA_036172215.1. Classification (NCBI taxonomy): domain Eukaryota; kingdom Viridiplantae; phylum Streptophyta; class Magnoliopsida; order Ericales; family Theaceae; genus Camellia; species Camellia granthamiana. The sequence continues at coordinate 26,139 of JAXFYN010000511.1, forward strand.
GTTCCATGAACTCTGCCACTTTCCTATCCCGGACACACTGCGGGAAGTACTTGTCATAGAAGATTTCTAAAAATTTCACCCAGTCAACATCTTTGTGGTTTTCTCGCATTAACATCTACCATCTTCTTGCCTCGTCTTCTAGCATAAAAATGGCTAGAAGTACCTTCTGTGTCTCTGAACAGGGGAATACTTCAAATAGTTTCTCAATGCCGAGGACCCACGCTTCGGCTTTTAACGGATCTAATCCCCCGTGGAACTATGGGGGTTTCATTTTCTTGAACTCCTTGATGAGAGCTATTATCCGATCATCATTTTGATTATCTGGCACGGGTGGTGCCGGAGGTGGAGGTGGAGGTGGCGGATGTGGTTGCTGCCACTGTTGTTGCCACTCCTGTTGCTATCTCAAAGCCTCTGTCATTTCCTGAGTCAGTCTTTTCATCCTGTCCAGTCTGGCAGTAGAAGATTCCTCTATCTCATCACCTCTGGTTCTTACCATCTGATTAAACATGTATTATATTTTATACAAAAGGTACACAAGTATGCATATACTAAGAAGCACATATTTCCAGATAATTTGCAATGCAAGTAGTTCACAACTTACACATATAATTGTTCATATCAAAACAGTTAAGCATATAATCAATGCTTGCAAATTCATATTTATCACATGGATGCATCCTAGATCTTATCTAGACGCTTACTGCTCTTTTTGGACAAGTGTGTGAGTTATTAACTCGTGCTCTGATACCACTCTGTCATGACCCGAACCCGCCCCTATCGGTTACAGACATAACCGGCCAGTAATCCTGAGATTACCTACGGCCTCAAACCAAAATAGACGTAACTCAACAAAGTAAAAGGGCCAAACGGAAGCAATAATTAAAACTTTGTTCATAGAGCCGTACTTATATGCACTTCAAAACAAACCATACGCATATACGTTAATAACCCACAACAAAATACAGTATCATAAAATCCTTTACAGACAGGATCATCTAAACTGAGTCAACCCATATCAAAACTATATACAGATATACACAAAGTCCTTGCCAACAAGACAAACTATAAATACATAAAAAATATGGCAAGGTTGGGTCTCGTGCGTAAGACACAAGGCTGACTCTCCAAAACTCATGTTGTTCCTGGCGGACTTCACTGGGACTAGGTTTGGACTTCTCTTGGCTCACCTACAAAACACATGAATGAGCATGAGCAATAGCCCAGTGAATAATATCAAGTACAGAGGTTATATAACAATATACAGAACAACATGCTCCAAACGGCCTTGGGCCCAATTCATACTTCTATTTAACCGATGTATATAACTATACGAAATTCAAACCAAGTAACTGTAGTTCCAGACTTTCTGGCCTTTGGCCCATTCAGGTTTCCATTCATGGCAAAACCGCCTTCGGCCCACTCACTTGTGTCAAAACGGCCTTCGGCCCATTCATTTCTGTCAAAATGGCCTTCGGCCCATTCGTTTACGTCAAAACGGCCTTCGGCCCATACATTCATGTCAAATTGGCCTTCGGCCCACTCATTCATGTCAGAACGACCTTAGGTCCATTCATATACATCAAAACGACCTTCGGTCCACTCATTTCTATCAAAACGACCTTCGGTCCATTCACTTTTGTCAAAACGACCTTTGGTCCATTCATTTCTATCAAAACGACCTTAGGTCCATTTATTTCTTATCAAAACAACCTTAGGTCCATTTATTTATATTAGAACGACCTTTGGTCCATTCATCCGTTCATATCAGACTTTTGTCCACAATCCCAATTTGCAACTCATAAAGCTTATAAGGGAATAAACAATTGGACATTGACAAGCTTTCAAATATCGATATTACTCACAGTGATCGGCTTGTGAATTCGCCCTGGAGCTTGACCCTAGACATTCCATGAACACAAAAGGGTCATTAACAATTCAATCCGTTCCTTGATTCACATATTCCTCTTTAGGCTTTATTCTTATCTCATTAACTCATTTACGATGCTTAACATACGCCTCAAAGTGATTACAAGTGAAAGAGAACGGAAAACGAAACACAGAACGCATGAACAAAATTTCAGAAAACAGGGTCCCCACTCGAGCGTGGACTTCCCCGCTCAAGCGGACCCAAGAGGCCTGCAAAAGTACTGGTTACCTCAAAATTACGCTCGAGCGTGAGTTAGGGCGCTCGAGCGGAAGGCCTGTCTACAAAAGCTCCCCGCTCGAGCGTGAAACATCCCGCTCGAGCGAAGGTCCAACTCTACAAAAAGTGCTGGGAGCACAATTTTCCCGCTCGAGCGTCATGTTTCCCGCTCGAGCGGACCTCAAAATTCTGGAAAACCCAGAATTGTGTTCTTGAGCTTCATTTCGACTTCCAACCAACAATTCATGCATATTATGGCTCAAATTACTCATAGACATGTACTAACATGGTACAAGCATAAATTACAACATATTGAAGCTCAATTTCATAATTTATTTGCATGCATGTCCCAAAATATCACAACTCAGCACCAACATGCTCAAATTCAAACATTCAAGCTCATATCTTCATAAATTGTACATGCATGTGATGAACTAGCCACATTCTCAACTTAGACAACACAAATGGCGATCAAAACATGAGTTTCAACCCAAAACTCTACTTGAATCATGTATTTCACGCTTATACATGGTATTTCAAAACAATCTCTTACATGCATGTATATATCAAGCTTTAATTCAACAAAGCCAACCCAATTTCATGCAATTTTACTCTTGGTCACCTAATAAGCTTGGACACACATAAAATTACAAATTATAATCCAAGAATTACTCACCTAGGAGCTTGATTCTCACAATCTATGATCAAATCTTGAATAATCCTCAAGGTTCCCAAGCTTTAAGCTAAGTTTGCACAATTCTCTTCTCTCTCCCTCTCTACAGCTGACTCTCTTCCTCACAATAGTCTAACTCAGATTTTTGAGTTCATAAGAGCTAGATGGGAGTGTAGTGCTATCATACAACAAGGCCCACTAATATAATATTTCAATATAAAATATTTGTGCACGTAATTCATCATTTTGATCAGTTTAATCCGACCAGAATCAATTTCTAATTAAATTTCACCGTAGGCTCTAAAACTTATGCCAATCACAATGGCGCAATCAATTTTGGGTACTGTGGCCGATAAGGCCCTCAATTTAATTCCCAAAGCAGATTATTCAAACAGATATTCCTACGGTGAACAGATAGAATTTCAAAATCACATATATTCACGTAATGGCACACAAAATCATGCTAAACACATAATCATACTCAAATTAAGGACCAATTAGCATACTACGGAACAGGGGTATCACATATACGGACCTATATACAGACATATACGAAGGTATACACACGTGGGGAATATTCTGTTTGCAACCGTCAGCGGGAAGATACCGTTATGAGAAGGCATATTCCATTTGCTGACGTCGGCACACATATGTAAAACACGCAAAAAAGAAAGGAAAATCACAAAAAGGATGGACACGGGATACGGGGTTTCGAACCCCTGACCTCAAGCTTGTCCCTTGGTCCCTCAACCACTGAGCCGAACCACTCTTATGATAAGATATGCAAACAAATATATATATACTATACAAGGCATATAAATACATAAAACCAAAACAAACCAAAACAAACACTCGATGTGGGGTTCGAACCCCTGACCTCAGGCTCAGCCTCTCACTCTTCAACCATTGGGCCAAACCATAATAAAACAAATGGTGGGGGAGAGTGAATTAAAAAAAAAACGAATAAAAAATAATAAAAACAAAAAAAAATGTAAATTCGGTAGAGTGGAAGGTGGTGATGCTTTATGTGGTGGAGAAGTGAGTGGGTGGTGTTATGATTCAAAGGGGACATACAACACATGAAAAAAGAAATGGTAGGGGAGAGTGAATTCAAAAGAAATGATAAAAAAGGGATATATAAAATTGGTTCTTTTTCATAATTTCAAGGGCGACAATCTCTCATCTCTCTCTATCTGAAATTTTCGCCATGGCTGTCATTTCTCTCCCTCTGAGCTGAGCTAAAAAAGAAAAAACAACATATCAACTCTTTCTCTCTTCGTGGCTCTCCGTGGCTGGTGAGGTTTTAAAAAACAAATGTAAGGGACAGACACACACCCACACATAGCACACTCGGGTAGAAATGGAAGCACAATCGTTCTCTTTCAGATCTGAGCAAGAGAGATACACACATAGAACACATCCATTCGATACTGCACTCTCTCTCAACCTGATCTCTCCCTCTCTTTCGGGGTTCAAGACTGGGTTGGTGGTTGTTGGTGTAGAAAAAAGGAAAGGATATACACACAGAGCAACACACAAGCTCCCTCACTCTCTCTCGGTGGTGCTAGAGGAGACTCGGTGGGTCTATTAAAAGATACACAAACATCTTATCTCTGGCGCTACGTGGAGAAAAAAAAAAAAAAAAAAAGAAGAAGAAGAAGAAGAAGAAGAAGAAGAAGAAGAAAATAACACAACATTTTTGGTGGAGGGGAACTGAAGACACATCAACACACATTGAGGCTGCAAGCACACAACACACAGATACAGTAGCTCTCTTATCCTCTCTCCCTCTCGGCTAAAACTGCGCTGCTGACTTGCTCCAACCGCTGCTACGCCGCCGTTCCGCTAACTGAGAACTTTGATCCACTTCGTGCCAAGCTTACACCTTCATATTGAGGTAAAGTTTCCTTGCTTTTATTTCAATCTTTGTTCATCTTTTTCTCATGTTTTCATATTGTTTTGGGACTATTTTAAGGGCTGAAACTTGTGATTAAAAGCTACCCAAAGGTGGAGGGGTTAATCACCCTTGCTTGAACCTTATTCCTAGCTTAAATCATTGTATTTCCCACTTGTTTTCTCTTATTTTTATCATCATTTTGGGGCTGATTTGGGACTGTTTTGGAATTTTTTTTAACATTTAAACTATGTGATTTGAAGTTGTAAAAGTGGGAAGGGGTTCGCTACCCTTCCTCATAATTACATTAGCCTTAATATCTCTATAATTGTACACTTTCTATAGTTTAATTTCAGCACATTTGTATGTTATTTGGGGCTGTTTAATTTATTTCAATAAGTTTGTTTTACATATTTTGTTTGTGTTATATTAATCAATTAATCAACCTTGCATAACCACCTCTGCAGCCTCCCTCCATTCTTTGATGATTTTGATTAAAAAGTTGTGAAAAATTAAGATTGTGGTTCAAGTATAAGAAAGAAGCTTTTCTCATGCTTAATGGTTTAATCTCTTAGGAGGTTCATTACCAAAGCTATAAAACTTTCTCATGCTTACTGGTTTATCACTCTTCTGATTTGACTAGTTCTTGTTGTACATCCTGAGTTTGACTTGAAATCCCCAACTTGTAAATAAGCTTGACTCTTCCTTTGTAATTTCCCCCGAAGAATTTATCATCAATGTGTTTACTGGGATTAATTGACCCTTGGAAATCACCAAGGAAAGTGTTATTATCACTTATTATCAAGTTTGGATTTCAAGTCCTTATCGCTCACTTTGGGTTTTTCTACGTCATTATCACTCTTCTGAGTTTGACTAGTTCTTGTTGCGCATCTTGAGTTTGACTTGAAATCCCCAACTTGTACATAAGTTTGACTCTTCCTTTGTAATTTCCTCCGAAGAAAATATGGTTTATTCGGGTTAAGTCGACACTTATTTTCCTTTATTGCATTTCAGACTTAGTGGATGTAAATATCACTATGGACTTAATGGATTAAAAAAAAGGGAAGGTAATATAAAAAAAGGCAAATAAAATTGAGCTTAAAATAAATCAACCAACATAAAGAACCAATATGATTGATTGAATTCGGTCGGACGTTATACCGAGTTTATTGTGTCAAGGCTTGTCTTACATTAGTCCATAATGTTTTGATGAATCTTGAAGCGTCTCTACTTCCCTTCTTGAATTTGCTTCATGATAGGAAGGAGGGGTGGTTGTTATGCATTGCATTTATTGATCTTTGTCCTATGGTATCCAAAATCATCTTGCAAATCAACTTGCAACCATAGATGGTTTGGGAACCGAGTTCGCTTCTCTCTTGAGTATTTTCCATGATAGAGAAGAGTAGAAGAGACAAACATGGCTAGGAATACCCTGTCTACATGTTTGCACTGTTTCACCTCAGGCACAAAAAATAGATTTCTGCAAAGAAAACAAGGTATGCTTGGATTTATTTGGGTGTTTTGGGTCGACTAGGCTCCAATAAATTGCAAACAATACACTTTTGGTCGAAAGCAATATAAGGTGAAACAGAACAAATCTCAACAAAGCAGATAGAGTAATTCCTGAGGAGCATCGCGCGATCATTACATATTATTTGTTGTAATAAATTAGACAGTCCCTTTTCATTATTATTCATTCGGATTTGTAATATTTATTTATTTGGACACTTGGATATTTGAACCCTCTTGCGCGAAGGCAAACAAATTTGTAATAATGTGTATGTCTTCCAACCCCATGCCTTTCTCCCTTTTATTTACCAGCTTACGATGGTTAGATTAGGGACATCATGTTTAATTTAGCATGTTTCATGTTTGCATCCACTTGTATTGCATGCATAAAAGTTCGGCTCATCATATTATTGCAAATGTCAAATTCAAACTCTTTACTTGAATATGTGCACTATCACATGCCTTGAATTGACTCGCATGCCATGCTAGTAGCCGAGCTTATTAATTGCATATTATATGTGTTGCATTAGTCATAATACATTGTTAGCATCATGTATTTTTTTCTAACTAGTTCTTTTTTTTGGCTCGGAGTACGAGGTGTGTTTTTATGATTTAGCATATTGTATAAGTGTGATTGCTATCGTATCAAACATACTACCATGAAGCTAATTGCTTAAATGATAAACTATTTGAATGCCTGTGGATGAAGGCTATTCACTGACATTGGGATACTTTGATTAATGTATATATATGAGATCACTTTTTCAAGTGATACATATTCAAAACACTTTTTCAAAACAAACATGCAATCAAACGTTCCAGCTATTCATGAAATTAGTCTATACTTGTATGTTAGAGATAAAATAAGAACATATACTGTACATAAGAATCACATCATAATTAGTAGATGCCGATCTTTGATTGGGTGAGTGGGGTGCTCATTATTGACCTTCCCCTCTCGTACCTAAGTTTCCGAACCAAGACACTTTGGTAACGATGGACTAATGGCCTTTGGCACGAGTCATGGGTTTCCTAAATTTTCCAAAATAAATATTTAGGTGGCGACTTTGAAATCTGGCAAAGTAGACCATTTTTGGCCTTTGATCCAAACATCGATTTTCCAAAAACAATTGCCGGATTTGAACTCTTTTTTTGTGTTTCCACTGTTTCACATTGCACTTGTGAAATCAGATTCAGAACCAACATAAATGTAGTCCAAACTGTAGGGCTATTCATTCTTCCGAAAGGGGGCGCGAAAAGCCAAGCTACACTTGGTTTTGTAATGAAAGAAGAGGGTCTTACTTAGGTCCCGATTGGTTCTGAAAAACAATTGTTTGCCTCCACCTGGAGCTAAGTAAGATCGGTACTGAAGACTTTGTTCCTTAGGCCGAGCTGCTTAAGTCTGTTGCAACTCTGATAGCATAAGTGCATTTGAATGGGATAAAGGTATAAAGAGGTGTCTTACTCAGGTCCAGGTTGGTTTGAAAAAACAATTGTTTGCCCCCGCCTGGAGTTGAGTGAGACTAGTGCTGGAAGTTTGCTCCTGACAGAGTTTAGCCAAGTTTGTTCCAACTCTGTTTGTACGCATCAGTACTAAAGTGTTGACGTGACGATACTTAAGAAATTCTGTGGACTCAGAGATGTTTACTTAAAATATGTTAGTGTGGTTTCCACCAAGCAATTCCACTTGGCTAAAGTCCAACTTAGTTGCCAACATAATTCCACCAAGCAATACCACTTGGCATGTTTGAGTGCTAACTAAAATTAAATTCCGTTCAGTCGTTCTGAAACTAAGTCCGTTTGGGTTAAGACCAAAGCTGAGTTCGTTTGATAAAGATCAAAGCTAATTCCGTTTGATAAACATCAAAGCTATTTCCGTTTGGTCAGTACCAAAGCTAATTCCGTTTGATAAACATCAAAGCTGTTTCCGTTTGGTGAGTACCAAAGCTAATTCCATTTGATAAACATCAAAGCTAATTACAAAAATTTGATAAATTTGAGAGAAGTGGGGAGGCATTTGCATTAGTCAAAAGATAAATGTCTTTACATTCTGATAGAGAAGTTGGGGGATAATTCTATTGATAGTATTTCTTGAGATTTACTACATTCCAGGACCGAGGTATGGCTCTGCCTTTGAGGTCCTTTAGGTAATAAGCTCTATTTCCAGCAACAACTATGACTTTGTAGAGACCTTCCCAGTTAGGCCCAAGTTTTCCTTCGCCAGACACCCTTTTGTGATCCATAACTTTCCTCAAAACCAGTTCTCCAGGTGTGAATTGCCTTGGGAAAACTTTTTGATTGAAACTTTTGATGAGCTGCTGCTGATACGCTACAAGTCTGATCAGTGTTGCTTTTCTTCGGCCCTCTGCCATATCCAGTGCTTATGCAATAGTTTCCTTATTACTTGTGCTTTCAAACAGTTCAGACCAGAGGGTTGGGAGACCTACTTCGAATGCGATAATGGCCTCCATTCCATAAGTTATGGAGTAAGGTGTTTCCCCCGTTGAGCGTCGTGCTGTGGTTCAGTAAGCCCATAGCACGTGGGGTAACTTTTCAACCCATTTTCCTTTTGCATGTTCGAGCCGCTTCTTTACTCCGTTGATGATGGTTTTGTTCGATGCTTCTGCCTGCCCATTACTTTGTGGGTAGCCTGGAGAAGAGTTCTGATATTCGATTCTGAGGTCGGCATAGAACTTTCTGAAGATCTTTCCATCAAACTGTGTTCCATTATCTGCAATCAGTACCCACGGGATGCCAAAACGGACCACGACGTTCCTCATGACAAATCGCTTTGTGTCTGCTTCTTTGATGCTTGCAGTGCTTCGACTTCAACCCACTTAGTGAAATAGTCAGTTCCAGCGATGAAGAATCACATGTTCCTAGTGCCTCGTGCCAATGGTCCAACAATATCCAGATCCCATTGGGCAAAGGGCCATAGGCTGGTGAGTGGAGTAAGACTTTTGGCTGGCTGATGAATTAGTGGAGCGCACTTCTGAACGTACTGCTATGCATATTGTTGCATCTGTGGCCACCAGTACCCATGAGTGAGGGCTCGGTGCGCCAGTGACCTTCCACCAACGTGGCATCCACAAATCCCATCATAAATTTCGTAGAGAACATTTTTGACCAGATTTGGATGCACACATAAAAGATAAGGACCGAGATAGGAACGTCTGTATAGCTTCCCAAATAGTGAGACCCAGAACCGAGCTGACCTATGTCGGATTTTGTTGGCTTCCTTTTTATCTTCGAGGAGAGTGCCAAATTTCAGAAAAGCGAGTATTGGATCCATCCAGCTTGGCTCTAGGTTATTGCAGAGGACTGGAGATGCAATCCTTGGTTCTGGTACGAACTCAACCCAAACTTTTCTAGTGTCTTTGGTATCTACTGATAAGCCAAGGCAGGCCAGAGCATCAGCATGGCTGTTTTTGTCCCGACCGATTCATTCCACTCGTACGAATCGAAATTTTTTGAGTAGATCCTTGGCCTTGCCTACATACATAGCCATTCTTTTGTCTCGTGCTTCATAGACCCTAGAAAGTTGGTTTACTACCAATTGAGAATCACTGAAAACAAGAAGTTGCTTTGCACTGAAGTGTTTAGCACTGCGTAAATCGGCCAACAGTGCCTCGTATTCTACCTCATTATTAGAAGCCTTCCAGCTGAGCCTAAGAGCTTGCTCATAAATAAATCCTTCTGGTGACATAAGTACTACCCCTGCTCCCGAACCTTGGTTATTCGACGATCCATTGACATAGAGCTACTAGATGTTTCCAATAAAGAGTTTCCATGCTTCTGAAGCGCATTTTTCTCCTAGTTCGGTGGTGCGTGGTGCCTGTGCCGAACTAGAGTTCTCAAGCTCGGTACTCTGGTGGAAGCGAATTCTGCGACGAAATCTGCCAAGACCTGGGCCTTGATTGCTGTCCTGGGTTAATATCGAATGTCAAACTCACCAAGTTCTACCGCCCATTTTGCTGTTTGGCTAAAGAAATCAGCTCGACTAAAGACAGATCTGAGGGGGAATTTGGTGAGAACATTGATGGTATGCCCCTGGAAGTAATGTTGCAACTTTCTTGAGGCGATAAGCAATGCGTAAGCTAACTTTTCCAAGGGTAGATACCGTGTCTCGGCATCTAGTAGAGTCTTGCTAACATAGTATATTGGCCTCTGTTCCTTGTTAACTTCTCGAATCAATACCGCGCTTACGGCGTGATCTGAGACTGCTAGATATAAGTACTGCTCCTCCCCTGGTTCTGGAGTGGACAGAAGAGGTGGTGTACTAAGGTATCTTTTGAGACTTTGCAATGCTTCGGTACACTCATGACGCCATTCAAACGCTGCCATTTTCCTCAGTAGCTGGAAGAAGGGCATCATCCAATCTGAAGATTTACTGATGAACCGATTCAGGGCGGCCGCCATTCTGGCAAATTTCTGTAGCTCTTTAGCCTTTGTTGGTACTTCAAGCTCTTGTATTGCTTTGATTTGATCCGGATTTGCCTCGATTCCTCTTTGAGTAACCATGTCCCCAAGAACTTCCCTGTTCCTACCCCGAAAGCGCATTTCGAGGCATTGAGGCGAAGCTGATGGTTTTTCAGGATGCCAAAAACTTCTCTTAAGTCTGCAAGGTGGTTTCTAGCGAGCTTGCTTTTTACTACCATATCATTTATATAAGCTTCCATGGTTTTTCCAAGTTGGTCCTTAAACATTCGAGTGATCATTCGCTGGTAGGTTGCCCTGGCGTTCTTGAGGCCGAACGGCATTACCCTGTAGCAATAAGTGCCCCTTGGAGTGATAAACGTTGTCTTCTCCTGATCTGGGCCGAACAGTGGTATCTGGTGATAACCGCTATAAGCATCTAGAAAACTCATACGCTCATGCCCTGCTGTTAAATCTACTAGTTGATCGATGCGAGGTAGAGGAAAACTATCCTTGGGACAGGCTCTATTCAAGCAGGTGAAGTCAACACACACTTCCCATTTTCCATTCTTCTTTTTTACCACAACTGTGTTGGATAGCCATTGTGGGTATTGAACTTCTCTGATCGCCCCTGATGCTAGGAGTTTTTCGACTTCGGCAATTACCGCTTCAGTGTGCTCGACTGAGGATCTTTGACTTTTCTGCACGATAGGCCGAGCGGAGGGGTTGATATTGAGTTTATAGCAGGCAAATTCTGGTTTAACCCTAGAGTATCGTATGCTGACCATGCGAATACCTCCATATTTTCCCTTAGCAATTCCAGCAGCTGAAGTTTCTCATCAGCGCCTAGCGAGGTACCGATAAGGAAGTACTTTTCTGGATCACCCTCTTTTACTAGGACTTTCTCCAAATCCTCTACTATCCTTTCCTTTGGGGCTCCCCTTACATCTTCCAAGACTGGCTGTTCAGCCACTTCCACTGTCTGTAGCCGGTTGCAAAGTTGTTTAGCCTTCATTACCACCATGAAGCAATGTTTGGACGCAACTTGATCCCCTGAGATTTGCTCTACTCCGTGTTCCATTGGGAAACGAATGAGCTAGTGGTAGGTTGAAGGGACCGCCTCCATTTGGTGAATCTATGGACGACCGAGTATGGCGTTGTAAGGAGAAGTTGTATTAATGACTAAAAACTCTATCTAGAGGGTCTTCGTTCCTGTCACAACCAGCAACACTATTCTGCCAAGTGGCCATTTTGGCTGTGAATTGAAGCTGACTAATGGAGCTGCCGCTGGGGTGAGGTGCTGCTCAGAGAGACCGAGCTTTTTGAACAAGTCATAATACAATATATCTGTTGCACTGCCTTGATCTACCAGGACTCGTTTTACATCAAACCGTTTCCCAATTCCCACAGTAATAATCAGTGCATCAGTATGTGGGTGTTGTATGCTTTCTAAATCCTTTCTAGTAAATGAAACAGTGCACAAGGGGGACTTGGGTACTGTGCGTACCTTTTTCGATGCAGGCTCTACTGACATGACCTGCTGAATTTGCACAGCCTTAGCTATTTCTTCTTTTAGTGCCTCTTTGCGCTTCTGGTTCGTTGTTCCATGGATAACATTTATTACCAGCCAAGGTGGGTGCTCAATGTTTGGTTCTGGTAATGGGTTCCCCGGTTCGGCCACTGCTTTATCCTGATCAATATAGTCTCAGAGGTGTCCAGCTGCTACTAGGTTTTCCAGGTGTTGCTTCAGTGCTCTGCAATTCTGAGTCATATGCCCCCTGTCTTGGTGATAGGTGCATCTGAGCTTCTGATTACGCCGAGACGGATCTCCCAACATTTTCGGCGGCCAAATAAAGAAGGGCTCCCTCTTGATCTTTTTCAAGATACGATAGATTGGTTCTTTGAATACGGTCACGATTGCTTCATAAGATTTGGACTTATCCACCTCATTCACTATGAGTCCCCGGTGTTCCCCTCAGTCCATTCTCTTCTTATGCCAAGCTGTTTGTTCTGCTGATGCTACCTTGATGGGGATCTGGTCATCTTCGAGGCGAGCGTACTGCTCAATCCTGGCACGCAAATCTTTCAGTGTTGTGGCCGGGCGCTTGGTAAGTGACTGTCTCAACTTACTTTCTGGGCGCAGACCATGTTTGAAGGACATAACAACCATCTGCTCACTGCAAACGTTTTCCTCTAAGTCATTGTACTTTTCCCAATACCTCCTAGCATAGTTGCGCAGCGTTTCTTCCTGTTCCTTTCGGAGGCCAAACAGTGTATCCGGCTTTTTCGGGATCTTAGTGTTGGAAACGAACCTAGCTAAGAACTCTTCGGAGAGCTGCTTCCAGTCGTAAATTGATCCAGCGGGGAGTCGATCGAACCATCGAAGCCCGGATTCTCCCAAGCTGGATGGGAAGACTTTGCACATCAGTGCTTCGTCTCGGCTCCATAGGGACATCATCTGTCTATAATGGCTAATGTGCGTCAATGGGTCTGACTTCCCATCGTATGACGTGAACTTTGGCAGGGTGAATTTCTTGTGAGGTCTCATGGCCTCAATTTTCCGGGGAGAACGGGGAGGAGACAAGCCTATCCAACGCTCGGTGCTCTCTGGTGGATAGTACAGTCTAAATGATCTCGACGTTGCTCATTCTGCTTGATGCCAATCAGCCAAGTACGAAGGTCTTGAGGAGGGTATTCAGTCTGCTGGCTAACCGTCTTCTGCCTCTTAGCCCTTCTCTGGCGTGAGCCGCGGGTGTGGCTGCTCGCTGGCTCTGCTGCCCAGACTCATTTCTGGGGATCTTCTTCACTGGTGGTTCTTTGGACGAACTTCTCTGTCACAGGCGAAACGGCTCTGCGTCAGTCCTCTTCTCCGTCAGATCGCCCAACACCCTTTTGAGTTGCGCTTTCAGCTCCTGTATCTCCATCCCCATAGAATCTATGATTCGATCCCTGTAATCCTTTTCCAGAAGAAAGTGATGAGAAGAACCCCCAGCGAAGGGTAATCGATGCTCAACAGATTCGAGAGTCCGATTATTGTTTCCAGTTTGTTCTTCTAAGACTGTTGGGAGTGCCAAGCTTTTGTCATTTGTCTTCTCCGTCTGTGGAGTATGTGCCAAAGGTGGGATGTCCTCAATCCCCATTGCCGGAATCGAGTGCAGAGCTCAGAGACGAAACCTCCACGCTCACTGCACCAATTGTGCGTACCGAATACCGCACTAGATGAAAGTGGATCAGAGCTCTGCACTTGACTGGGCTATCCAGGAAGTGAGGTCCCTGCAGCAAGAAGCACCGTAAGAGCTGCCCGGCCAGGGTTGGCCAGATAACCCCTCCGGTGGGGGAAAGAGTAATCGGAGAAGGAGCCAAGTGCTTTCTAAGTGTAGAAAGTTATGTTTTTAGTAAGTAGGGTTCAGCTTAGATCAGTTATCTTCAATGTGAAGTTAGTGTGGTTTATATGGAACTTTTTGCTTGTTGCCCAAGATGGTTTCATAGAGCTCTGGTGCTGCCAAGTTTCCTTTTAGCATTGCCCAGGGTGGTGGACCATCTAGTAGTTGTCAAAGGATGCATATACTTATTGTAGTCATGCTGATAACAAACTGCATTCTTCTGGTTTAACTGCTTCCGTGATTCTTGGTGTAGGGGACCAGTTGAGGTGGCCATTTGCACATGTAGATACTCACAGTTTCTATGTTTCTCTGAAAGGTTTCCTCAGCTCGGCACCTTTATGCCTCAGCTCAGCCCTTTGTGCCTCGGCTCGACCTTTTACAAGATCGTTTATAGAGATGGGCTGATCCATTCGGATATCTTTGTATGGGCTCGACCCACTTTAGTTCTAACGATGGGTTCGGCCCATCAGCTCGGCCCATAGATTTAGTCTTGCAGCTCGGCCCAACCCAGCATCACGGTTGGGCTAGCCTTTCCACTGCGAGTTGGGCCCAAGTGCTTGAGGACTTGGGTAGACTGTTGATCACGGGGTTAGGCTTAATTGGCTTGCTCATACGTTCATCTAACCTACTTGGATTTGGGGTTCAGTGGATTGGGTCGGCCCAAGGCTTGGATCCGACCCGTTTCATATCTAGCCCCTTCAAGAAGCAAAAAAATAAAATAAAATAGAGTACAAAACGTGTTCTTGATGATTCTCACAAGAAGTCTACTTTCTCGTTTATAAATCCTCTCAATATTTTGTTCAAAAGATACACAACATTAACCAAACCAGCCATAATAATGTGGCATTGAGGTTAGATGAAAAGTTATTGATTGGTTTCACGAGCAGCACCATGTGGCGCTTCACATGCATTATGATTAGTAAAAAGAGTGAGACACACGATTTTGTATTGGATAATCAGATAATACATCAAGCATAACTAAAAATATAATGAGTCATAATAAAAATAAAAAAAATTGATCATAATTAAAGAAAAAAAAATGACATAAATTAAGGGTGTATAGTAGGAGATGTGTATAATAGAATTTCTCATTTTATTTTGCTTTATATTTTGTAAATATTTTTTATTTTACATTTTTTTCCCTCACTTGAAAGTTTTCAATTTTTTGTCTTGGTTTGAGAATAGCTCATTTAGTCTAACTTTTTTATTTTTTAACATAAAATTAGCCTCGTTTGGAGGAACAAAAAAAAAACTTTTAACTTTTTTTGGTTTGGATGTGATAATTGTGAGAAAAAAAGTGAAAAAATTATGATTTAAATGTAATATTTTGTCTTATTGATTAAATTAACCTATTTTATTTTTTTTTGTATTTATTTAGTCACTTTAACTCTTGCCAAACAAGCTCTATTGTTATTTTAAAAAAGAATAAACAAGATTTTTTAATATTTTTTTTATCTATCACTTAACTTGACTTGAATAATAACTTCTAAAATTTGTTCCATATAATTCAAAATTTTGGGGCCTAAACCCCTATACTTTAATAAATTAATTACTAGTATAATAGCGTTTTTTAAGAAAATAACAAAAGATTGAATTTATTAAAATAGTTTTTTTTTTTTTACCCTTTTTCCTCTTTACTCGTTCTCTTTTATCCTTCTGCTGTCATTGAAAACCACATCTTTTTCATTCTTCTATGCAAAAATGACTTAAAAATTTCACTTAAAACCCACACAATTGACCGGGTAATCAACCGGGTAATACTTCGAGTTGATCTTTGTTTAAAGAAAAGAAAAGAAAAAAAATCATGATTCATAACGTTATTTATCATAAGGTTATTTATTTTGTTGAAAGTCTTTTTTTTAAGTTTAAATTATGTAATTTTTTTGAGATTTGAAGAAAATATAATATTTTTTTTATAATTTTTGTATAATTACACTAACCGTCTTTCTAGTAAGATTTACAAATCAAAATTAATACAAATAGCATAAAAATATAAAGATACGCAAGATAAAATGTACATTTCAATATAAATAAAAGATAATATTATTTTTTTATACGACCAATGGATTTATGATAAAAAATAAATAAATAAACGTTACATGAATTAAAATTTAAAAAAAATTCAATGTCAAACTTGTAAAATTTATTATATTTTTTAAAAAAATTTAAGAAAAGTGCAATTTACCCTTCTTTTTTTTCTTCTAATTATTTGTAATCTCCTGCCCTTTTTTAACACGGATCCATGGCTAGTTGTGTAGCTTAAGGTCAAAACTCGCCGTCGATGATAGGTTAGGGGATTTTGAAGGTAAGTGCAATGATTTATTTTTATTTTCGTAAACTCTTCACTTAATTAAATCTCTTTTGCTGGTAATTTTATTTTAATGTGTTGAATGTATCACTACAAGAAAATACAGTTTCGGCGACCAAAAACTGAATTTTCGTCGCTGAAAGTGAGACAATCGGCGACTAAAATGGAATTAGTCGCCAAAAGTGTCACTTTTGGCGACTAAAACAGTTTAGTAGCCAAATGCATAGTTATTGGCGACTAAAATCAATTTCGTAGCCAAAAGTAGGGGTTTTGGCGACTAAAATTCAGTTTAGTCGCCAAAAGTGCAGATTTTTGGCTACTAAAAACAATTAGTAGCTAAAAGGAGGGGTTTTGCCGACTAAACCTGACTTTAGTCGCCAAAAGTGCTGTTTTTGGCTACTAAAAAAAATTGGTAGCTAAAAGGGGGGGTTTTTGCCGACTAAACCTGACTTTAGTCGCCAAATGTGCTGTTTTTGGCTGCTAAAAAAATATTAGTAGCTAAAATTAGGGGTTTTACCGACTAAAATTGACTTTAGTCGCCAAAAGTGGCCAAAATTTTTTTTTAGTAAACAAATTTTTTTTAAAATAATTATATTTGAATTAAAAAAATTATATTTATATATATTAAATAATTATATTGAATTAAATATAATTATATATTAAATAATTATAGTTATATTGAATAATTATATATATATTAAATAATTAAATAATTATATTTATATATATTATAAATATATATAAATAATTATATATATTATTTTTTTAATATATATTAAAAAAAAATTATATTGTGCTGAGACGTCCAAGGTTCGAATAATTATATTAAATATTAAATAATTATATTGAATAATTATATAATTATTAGCTAATTATATTGAAATAAAAAAATTATTATATTTATATATTAAATAATTAACAATAATTATTTATATATATTATTAAATAATTATATTGAATTAAAAAAATATAGTATATAAATAATTATATACTATAATTATATTGAATTAAAAAAATAGTATTGAATAATTATATAATTATTAGCTAATTATATTGAAATAAAAAAATTATTATATTTATATATTAAATAATTAACAATAATTATTTATATATATTATTAAATAATTATATTGAATTAAAAAAATATAGTATATAAATAATTATATACTATAATTATATTGAATTAAAAAAATAGTATTGAATAATTATATAATTATTAGCTAATTATATTGAATTAAAAAATAATTATATTTATATATATTATTAAATAATTATATTGAATTAAAAAAATATAGTATATAAATAATTATATACTATAATTATATTGAATTAAAAAAATTATATTTAATTTATATATATATATTTTTTATATATATTAAATAATTATATTGAATTAAAAAAATTATATTTATATATATTATTTTCTATTAATACCGATTAATATAGTATATAAATAATATATATTGCATATATTCTCATGAGATGATGGTGTGGCATAGTGGAGGGAGTGGTTTGCAAAAAGTTTGGCATGTACTGGGCTGAGACGTCCAAGGTTCGAAACTCGCGAGCAACTTGGTAGCAGCGGATGGAAAAAATTTTATTTTGCTTAAAATGCTTTCAGCGACTAAACTCATTGGTCGCCAAAGGTATAATTCTCTAAAAATTAAATAAATAAAAAATGCTATTGGTGACGAAAGCTTTAGTCGGCAAATGCATAAATAAATAAAAAAAAACAGTATTGGCGACTAAAAGTTTAGTCGCCAAATGTATACTTTCCCAAAATAGAATTGACTTTTGGCGACTAATTCTTTGGTCGCCGAAGACATATTTTTGCCGACTAACCTGACTTTAGTCGCCAAAGGAATCCCCGACAATGTATAGGCGACGACATCGGCGACTAATAAATTTAGTCGGGAAAAGTGGGAAATCGACATTTGGCGACTAAAAAAGGACTTTTGGCGACTAAAAATTTAGTCGCCAAAAGTCTATTTTCTTGTAGTGTATATATACATACATTCATAAACTCACATCTAAGCAAATGCAATTTTAGCTTCGAATGTAGACCTTGACGATAAATTAATGATAAAGCCCGAGTGTTGTAGCGATCTGTGAGCTGGGAAAATCTCTTGTCGGCATTCCAAAAACCAACAAATTGGTCCAAATTTTCTGTATATCCAGAGGTCAAGTGATACGGAGAAATCAATTCAAAAATCGACATTTTATTAGATTCTAGTTTTCAGAAAATTTTATTTTTTTATTTTTCATATTTTAATATTTTTAATGAAAATTTTTAATATTTTAAGTATTTTTTTTTAATTTTTAGACACACCTAACGTAAAAAATATAATATTTGTGAAAAAAATCTTTAAAAAATACACTAAATACCAAAAAATACAAAAAAAGAAAAAAGAAAACAAAAGAAAGTTAGTACATTTTTCGTATTTTTTGTGTATTTATTAAAATTTTAAAATATTTTTTCACAAATATTTAACTATTTAGATACATCTAAGTAAGGTGCATCTAAAAAAATAAAAAATTGCTTAAAATTTAAAAAATATTGACTAAAAACAAAAAAAAAATACGAAAATTAAAAAATTTAATTTTCAGAAAATTGAAGGGAGATTGACCAATAAGTTTCATATTTTGGATTTGTAATCCATATAGTCCCATATTTTTTCTTGTGATCCATTTAGTCTTTTTAGATGTGTAATGACTCATTTACCCACCACATTAAAGTGCCTCATTTGAAAAAAAAAGTACACTAAAGAGTTTTTTAGTGTCATATCATACATGTCACGTTAGAGTGTCACATTTGAGAAAAGTACACTAAAGAGTTTTTAAGTTTTTTAGAGTGTCACATTATACCCGTCTTGTTGGAGTGTCACATATCACGTTTGAAAAAAGTACACTAAGGAATTTTTAATTTTTTTTAGAGTGTCACATCAAATTTGCCACGTTGTCACATTTGATAAAAGTATATTAATGAGTTTTTGTTTTTTCTGAGGTGTCACATCATATCTGCCACATTGTCACGTTTGAAAAAATTATACATACCTGCCACGTCACGTTTGAAAAAAGTATATTAAGAAGTTTTTATTTTTTTAAAGTGTCACATCATATCTGTCACATTATAATGTTTGAAAAAAGTACACTAAAGAGTTATTATTTTTTTTGGAGTAAAAGTTTTGGAGTATCACATCATACACGACACATTGTCACATTTAAAAAAAATATTCTAAGGAATTTTTAATTTTTTTGGAGCGTCACATCGTTAGAGTGTCATATTAATACCTGTCACATTGTAGTATCACTTCATACCTGTCACATAAATAAAATGGTATAACTGTCTACCAAAACACTACCAAAATCAAAAATAGGACCACACGAAAAGAAACTTTCCACTAATAGGACTTAATAGATCAATAGAAAAAACTTAAAACTAATTAGAATACTTGTTTGTGAGATGAGATTTGTTGGTAAATATTCCAAAATGGAAATCAAACATATATATATATATATATATTTGAAACCCTTGCTGTGTTTGGTTGAGTTGGGGGATTTGAGAATGGATTTGGAGCGGGAAATGAAAAAAGTAAGCAAAATGTGAATAAAATATACTTACATTTTACTTAAGTTTACACATATTTTCCCTCTCCTTTTCTAAATCCGTTCCTAAATCTCTAACCAAACAAAGCGTAAAAGATTTTAAACCATATATGTTGTCGGACGATACGTGTGCTTATATATGAAGTGTTTATGAAAAATGTTGCAGATTGTGATGAGTGATGCAATTTGAGGAATTGGGTTGTTTTAGTAAAATCTGAGAATGGTGTTAGTGTTGGCAATTGGGGATCTTCACATCCCACACAGGACTCCAAATTTGCCTCCTAAGAGCATCTCCAACCCATCCTCCATATCTTCAAATATGGAGGATCCTCTCCCAAAAACTACTCCAACCCATCCTTCATTTCTTCCTCCCAAATGAAGGAAGATGGATTGATCCTTCAAATATGAAGGGAGGAGGAAAAAATGAAGGAGGCCTCCAAAACACTATTCATTCCATATTTCTTATTATATTTGAAATAACTTTTAATGTGTAAATTTAATTTTTATAAAATTGACATCAATAAAAAGTATGAAATCATACCTTTAAAATGAGTATAATATTAAATATATTTTACAAAAATTTTAAAATTAAATATTTGTTAAAAAAGAAAATGATGTTGGAGTTGGAATGAATAGTGAAGAAAATGAAGGTTTATGATTGGAGTTGGAATGAATAGTGATATACTCTATATTCACTTTTTGAATAAAAAAATTTATTTTCATCCTCTTAGTGAGAGGATTGGGTTGGAGATGCTCTAAGTTCAAATCCATGCTTGTTCCTGGCAAGATTCAGCATATTTTTTGCACTGGCAATCTCTGTATCAAAGTAATTCTGTTTTCTCATATTTTTTTTCTCTTTTCTTTTCTGGGTTACTTACTGATTTCCCTTATGTTAATTTTATTAATTTAATCTGCTTGGAGTTATGGTGCTTCCTTGTCATATATATAATGATGTTGGAAATTAGTCACCAAATTATATGCGCAACACTCGATGCTTTTGATCAGTTTTTTTTTTATTTCAATATAATCTCTAAGTGTGTAAATGAAGTAAAATTTAAGAGATGGAAATGTTTTTGGTTTACTGAACGGCTGTTTGGTCATTTTCTGTAGAAATTTATTTTGGACAATATATTTAATTTCTTTCCGAATGAATTTAAATGGTTACAAGTACGCTTTTTGTGAAATTTTGCCTTTGGGATATCATCTACTTTGTTGTCTTGGAATTTTAAGTTAATGGTAACCTAGTCATAGTCGAACAATGCATAGGCTTCCGGTAATATTACATCATAAAGGTTAAATCGCATTATTCACACACTACTTGGACCTCAACCCTAATCTAGTGATTGTAAAATTACTTTTTTAAAAAATAATAAAATAAAATTGAAGGTTTTTTTTTTTTTTTTTTAGTCAATTTAGATGTAATATTACATATTGGTTATGCTGTTGATCTGATTGGGCACACAATACTATAATATTTCTTCCTGTCTTTCTAAAACCATGTGCACCATTCTCTAATCAAATATTGTAATATTTTCATAAGCAGGAAGTTCATGATTACTTGAAGAGCCTTTGCCCTAGCTTGCATATTACTCGCGGTGAATATGATGAAGATGCCCGTTATCTAGAAACCAAAACACTTACAATTGGACAATTCAAGCTTGGGCTGTGCTATGGTCATCAGGTTTACTTTTCCTTGTATCTTTATTTTAAGAGGTTTAGGATGGTGACCAGTTTTGATTCTTTTGATCTAACTGCACGAATGTAATTATTCTTAATTGAACCTTAAAAGTATATTTGCTTCAGCATATAGTGAAGAATACAATTCTATTAGGCATCCAGTCTGAGATATCGATGATTTTATACCAGTAAAAATCATTTGGTAATATTATCATTGTGTTTTGTAGTTCTATCAAGTGCAGTCACTACAACAAAAAAGATCTTTGGTGACAGACTGATTTTGCCTCCAAATATCAAAATTTTGTCACTAAAGTGATCGGTGACGAAAAAAATTCGTCACCACTTTCGTGGCCTATACGTCATCACAAAAAGTACCTGGTGACAAAAAACAATTTCGTCACCTATTTTTCATTTTTGAAGACGAAATGTTTCGTCTCCAAATGTTGAATTTTTTGTCCTCTAAAACACCAATTTCGTCACCAAAATTAAATAATATTTTATTTTAATTATTTTTTGCGACAAAATATTTCGTCACCAAATATATTTTAGTGACGAAAATTTTCCTCACCGATGATATGGATTAACGTGACAAAAATTCGTCACTAAAATGAGCAAATGTGACGAAATTATTTGTTTCGTACTATATCATTAGTGACAAAATTATTCATCATGTTTTTTGAAAACTAATAGCGACATTTTTTATTTCGTCACTAATAAAAATTAAAAATTGTGAAAATGGGAATACTATTTTCTTCCGAAATTTTTTCTTTTCAGTAACAATTCCCTGCGCATTTCAATAACATGTTCAATAAAATATCTATTACAAACCAACACAAAAATCTATTCATTTTCATAAACATCACAATCGAATTTTAGCACTATCCACAAAAATACAATATGAACTACATGCGGATTATAAACATGTCTCCTAATATCCACAAAAAACGTCTACTAATATACACAAAAATATAATATCAACCGTATGCAGATTACCAAACACATCTCCTAATATCCAACAAAAAACATGTCTACTAATATCAACAAAAATAAAATATTAAGAGCGGATTACCAAACATGTCCCGTAATACTAACAAAAATATAAAATTTACAACACAACCAAAATACATGTAAAGTAATATGAACAAAAACACAAAATGAGCTACCATCGGCCCTCCAAATTGCCAAACACGTCCATATCAAATCTCGAATCTGCAAAAAAATGAAATATAAAAAATAAAAAAAAAATGTCAGTTAGACAATTATTATCTTATCCATAACATATACAATTTAACATGCATTTTTGGACTTGGTTTTCAAATCGGGAGCCCTGTGCTAATTCCGTAAGTTTTCACAACTCACATTGGTCCATCCCGAGGTGTTTGAGGTGTTTCCCGGACCGTCTCGTGGCTGTTGTACGATTTTGGCCCTCGAAGGCCTATTTTCAAGCTTAAGTGTGAAAAAGTGCATTTTTGGACTTAGTTTTCAAACCGGGAGTCCCGTGCTAGTTCCGTAAGTTTCCACAACTCACATTGGTCCGTCTCGATGTGTTTGAGGTGTTTCCCGGGCCGTCTCGTGGTTGTTGCACGATTTTGGCCCCCGAAGGCCTATTTTCAAACTTAAGTGTGGAAAAGTACATTTTTGGACTTAGTTTTCAAATCAGGAGTCCCATGCTAGTTCCGTAAGTTTTCACAACTCACATTGGTCCGTCCTGAGGTGTTTGAGGTGTTTCCCGGACCGTCTCGTGACTGTTACACGATTTTAGCCCCCGAAGGCCTATTTTCAAGCCTAAGTGTGGAAAAGTGCATTTTTGGACTTAGTTTTCAAACCGGGAGTCTCGTGCTAGTTCTGTAAGTTTCCAAAACTCACATTGGTCCGTCCCAAGGTGTTTGAGGTGTTTCCCGAGCCGTCTCATGGCTGTTGCACGATTTTGGCCCCCGAAGGCCTATTTTCAAGCCTAAGTGTGGAAAAGTGCATTTTTGGACTTAGTTTTCAAACCGAGAGTCCCGTGCTAGTTCCGTAAATTTTCACAACTCACATTTGTCCATCCCGAGGTGTCCTAACCTAAGCCGAAGTTCAGAAACCAGCAATTTGGCCATCATGTGTCTTGGTTATAGTTTGGATTTGTCTTCTTCTAAGGATCTCTCTCTAAAACCAATTAAGTATCTTAGAGAGGATGTGACAAATACCATGGAAAACTCTCAACTATAGCCATCAAGTCATAAGATCTTAGTCATCCAAGTCCGTGGTTATGATCATATACATGTACCCACAAAAACACAGAAACAAAGAAGCAAGGCAGATAAAGAAGGTAAGAGTTTCATGCTAGCTTATACAATGGCTTAATTGTCTAAAAACTCTATTAGAATGGTTCTTCAATTACCGTAAGTAATTCTAAAAGGTAAAATGTTGAAAATTGCATACTTACATGAATAATCAGCACAGATTTGTCAACCTGCTTTGATCCATCTTATTAGGTACATCACTATCATCGTATCCATTGAAGTATTCCAAAATCTTCTTTTGCAAGCATGGTGTATGTTGGGAATCATTGCAACCGTTTATCTTCTTACACAGTTGCACTGCAAAAGCTGCAGCATTAAACATTGCATCCATTTTCTGCACCTAAGTCAATCAAAAGCAAAACGCAATTCATTTGCAAGTAAAAATAACATGTTCCAAGACTTTTTAAGAGACCACAGACCAACCTATTGGTTTTGACATTCATGAGGATTATAAACTTGTGCTCATGTGAATGGCTAGCCAAGATGCATCAGCCCATGCAATGTGACCTACTGGATGGGTTATGGCAAAAGATTGCAGTTTGCTGCTATACAATTATTTCTTGATCTTTGACTTCAGCAAAAACATGAAAAAATAAAATTGCATTTCAATGACTAAGAAGAGGGCATTTGGAGCTCAGGTGTCTCAAGCTTTGTTCAGTATTGTAAAAATACCCAGGACATGGCCCCCAAAGGTTGACTAATTGGTGCAAGGTTGTATGAACACAAAATCTCCTAAACGTTGCAACAAACAACATTTCCATGGTTCAGAAGCCAATAATAATTATTAATACCATTCAGCTGATAATTTTTACCCCACATATATATAGAGTTGAATTGAAAAGGAAGTAACTTCAGAATTAATACATCACAATACCTTGCAACTTTCAACCTCAGATAACCACTTTGTAAGGTGTGCTGTGAGAGAGCAAAAATCCTTTGGGACATCCACAATGGTATAACAATAGGCTGGATCCTTCAATTCATATGTGATCTCTCCTTTTGACTATGACAGAAAAATAAGCAGTTTTGTGAAAAATGTATCAACTATAAATCCAAAATTTTGACATACACAATTTCTTAAAATTATGAACAGAATTACATCATAAAATTTAAGGAACATAATAAATAATATTGTAACATTGAATGAACAACAAATCAAAGAGCATAAAACAATTGCAATGTAAAACTACAATTATTTGAAATTATGAATATTATAGTTTAGAATTTTACAAAAGTTCTAACATCAATTCATTAACTACATAACAAAAGCTACCGTAAGGTAATTATTTTTGCAGTACTTAAGCTATGATAAAGAAAATGCAAGGAAGAAAAATAAAAGTCTAGATCCCCAACAATTACTTCCTTTGCCCTTCAAAAGCAAATGAAGAATACAGCCTTGCAGTTTGTCCTAAATTTATCATAGATCTGTCCAATTTGTTGTTCCTCTAATTTGAAACAGAGAAGCCAACAAAACTCTCTGTCATAGCTTTGTCAATTTTGTGATTAATATTACATGTCACACGCTAATCTATCTACTAGTATATTGAAAAATCACACACTAGAATATCTAACGTCTGTAATTTCTTCTCTTCATTCTCACTGACACCCTGATGACGCTGTGCCTTTACTTTCACATCCTCAAGATGATTTTCCCAAATTTCAGAAGAAAACTACATAAAGAATAAATTGACCTTCAGATGATTGGCATCCCTGCCTCAAAGTGAGGGTCAAATCAATACTTGACTAGGCCGCATTTCATTTTCTACAGTAACTAGTGGAATTTATCGAAGTTACAATGTGAAATCAATAAGAATCAAGAACTATAGAGTACATTATCTAGAATACAGTTTCTGAAAGAATTCAACTCTATGACATATAAACTTATTTTCAGCTTAATTTGCATAAGTACAAACCTTTAGCTTCTGCAATTGATTTAATATGTCAACAGATGAAACCCCAATGATATTTGCCACAGTGGGAATGTCAAACACATATTGCCCATGCTTAATATCAGACCTGAAAATGTCCAGCATACTAAGAGTTACATGAAGGAGAAAGCATTTAATTTCTCGTGTAATCAGAGCTTAAGACAGCACTCACTTCTTCAGAATTGCTGCAATCACAACCATGAAATGGTCATTATTGATTTTAACATTCTAACACCACCATGAACAACAAATCGTTAAAAAAAAATAATGGAACATGATGTATATTATACATTGAGTTATATTCAATGAATCATTAAAAATAAAAAATAATGGCCCATGAATCTGTGTGTATACATTGAGTTATATTTAACTATTGAGTTATATTCAACAAATCATTAAAAAAAAATAATGGCACATGAATCTGTGTGTATACATTGAGTTATATTCAACTATCGAGTTATATTCAACAAATCATTAAAAAAAAATAATGGCACTTGAATCTGTGTGTATACATTGAGTTACATTCAACTATTGAGTTATATTCAACAAATCATTAAAAAAAATAATAATAATGGCACATGATGTATATTATATATACATTGAGTTATATTCAACTATTGAGTTATATTCAACAAATCATTATATGGACTATATCAATGCTAAGTTTAATATTGAAAATGCAAGATTTTTTGGGCAAAGAAAAGAAAAAAGAGGTGCATTATATGGACTACATTTTAAATTTTTTTCCAGACAACTTGGTTCGGGGATAGGATTAGGAGGAATAGGAAAATAAGTAATACCGCTGGCTTCACTTTTTTTTTAAAAGTATCATGGAAATGTCTACATATATATATACTACCTAGTTATCTATGTATTTCAAAACATGAAAACACGGAACAATAGATAAAAAATTGCAATACCATATAAAATTTTACTAATTCTTATTTAGAATCAAATTAATTAAGGATACGAAGAACAAAGATCACCATCACAATAATTGTCATCAAATTATAGCAATCAGCATTTTATATAATCTTCTTGCTTGGTTCAATTATTTTTAATATATAAAATTTAAAATAAAGAACAGCACAGATCTCACAAGATCATTATATAATAATTGTCCCAAGCAAGAACATTATAAAATTTGTGCTGTTCTTTGTTCTTGTGAGATCACCATATAAAATTTTATAGAACAGCACAGATCTCACAAGAACATTATAGCACATTATATGGTGATCTCACCATCACAGATTATAAAACAATAATCTGTGATGGTTCGATATAATAATCTGTGATGGTTCAATTTTTATAAAATGATATTGCAATAATCTGTGATGGTTCAATTTTTATAGAACATTATAGCAATCAGCATTTTATATCATTATATAATAATCTGTGCTGTTCTTTGTTCTTGTGAGATCACCATATAAAATTTTTCATATTATTGTTCTTGTGAAAGATCACCATCACAAGAACAAAGAATAGGACAGATCTCACAAGATCACAAATTTTTAATTGAAACATATACTATACAATGATTATCATGAAAAATCATAACCAATTTGTATTCTAAAGTCACGTTGAAAAATAGAGAAATCAGAGTGGATGTAGTTGCTGCACATTCAAAATCTAGGGTTTTTATGAAACTAGGATAAAATCAGTGAAAAGCTAGGGTTTAACGCACCATATGAATCAAACTCGAAAGAGAGAGAATTAAGGTATTAGATGGATCAAAAGATAGAAAACGAAACGAGAGAGACAAAGGAGACTCACCAAAACCGTGAGCAGAGACCGAAGGGAGTGACAGAGCCGCCGTCAGTGAGCTGAGCAACTGAGAGGAGAGAAAATGAGAGTGAATAGGAAGAGAAACCCTACATAATAAGCTCATTTATATATATAGGTGCATAATAATAATTTTACGAAACACGAATCATACATTTCAATCAAATATTTTTATTTAGAAGTTAATTTCTAAAATAAATAATTTTAGGATAAATTATAAATACATCTTTTGAGATTTGCTTAAAATATAAATTACCCCTATGGTTTGGTAAATTACATATATCTTTCTGTTAAAATTTTTTATTTAACAGAATTAATTAAAAAAGTAAAATTTCTAACTATTCACTTGTACAATAATAACATTATCTAAATTATTAATTGAAATAAAATT
The DNA here is from genome assembly GCA_036172215.1 of Camellia granthamiana. Taxonomy (NCBI): domain Eukaryota; kingdom Viridiplantae; phylum Streptophyta; class Magnoliopsida; order Ericales; family Theaceae; genus Camellia; species Camellia granthamiana. The sequence goes on from JAXFYN010000511.1 coordinate 54,131, forward strand.
TTAATATTATTAAAAATTATTAATTAACTTGATGATTTATTAATAAATGACCTATTTGTTATGAAATTAAAAAACTTAGGGGACATAATATAATTTCTTGAACCAAATAATCTTAAAATATTTAAAATCAAGTTTTTTTTTTAGGTTCAATTTTATATCTATGGTTCAATTATATATGGGTGAAAAAGTGACAGAGAGAGATATCTATGGTTCAATTTTATTTTTTTATTGATTTTAAGTATTTGGTGACGAAATTTGGTTTTCCTCTCTAAAAATAAACATTTGGAGACAAAATTATTTCCTCTTTAAAAATTTTTACAATGGTGACGAAAAATTTCATTTCCAAAATGGCACCAAATCTTCCGCCAAATTTTCCAAGGGTGGGAAATTGTTTTATGATGAAAAATAAAATTTAGAGATGAATAAAATTTTCGTCACCTATTATTTTATTTGATTTTAAGCATTTGGTGACGAAATTTGGTTTTCGTCTCTAAAAATAGTACTATTGGAGACGAAATCTTATTTTCATCACTAAAACATGCATATTTGGAGACGAAATATTTTTTCGTCACGCGTTTTCGTCACCATAGAGCTTTTTTGTTGCAGTGAGTATTTTACAAGGGTTTTAAATGATGCAATTCTTCAATGCATAATTGAGAGGGTAATTTGTAAACAAATTGGGCCGAGCTAGGAAGAGTCTTCTTTGGGAGTTGGGCCGCGTAATGGGCCGAAATAAGGACTGGTGTAGCTCGGTCTTAGGCCAAGAAGACATCTCATATTTCGGGTTGGGGCCGAACTATGGGCCGAGGTAATTATTTTTGTAGCACGGTCCTTGATCATCTAAACATCGGGTCAGTCAGAGATGGGCTACCGGTGACCTGACCTAGCTATCTTGGACCGATGTATCAGTGGAGGGAGAACCGAGCTAAAGGATAGCTCTACAGGGCGTCATCTCAGAGTCAAGACTAACAGTGGTGCTTAAAGTATCACCGAGCTGTGTGAACATGGTTGACCACAATGTCAGTCGAGGTAAGGGTTCAGCCATCTCACTTGGCTTGCAGTGATTAGGGTGTTTTAGGGATAATCATTATCATTGGGCTTGAGACTCCTAGGAGGACTCTACTAAGGAGAGTAGAGTCTTACTAGGATTATGTAAAACCATCTCACTTGGTTGGTAGTGAGTAGGAGTGTGACTCTTAGGAGGACTCTGCTAAGGAGAGTAAAGTCTTACTAGGATTGTACAAACCATCTCACTTGATTAGTAGTGAATAGGGTGTGTGATTCCTAAAATGACTCTTATAAGGAGAGTTGGAATCCTACTAAGATTGTGCCAAGTAAAGTCTAAAAGCTCATGACCAGACTTATGTACAGGTATCCTAATTCTTATTCTAGAATACACAGAGCTTATTGTCTATCACTACAAAAAATTAAGGTTTTAGAGACCAAAATTTAGGGACAAAACTATTTCTTAGAGACCAAATATTTTTGTTGCAAAAAGTGTTGTTATTATATTTTTAGCAATGAAAATTGGACATTAGTGATGAATTATTATCCTTTTGGGACCAAATTTTTTGTCTAAAAAAATAAACCATTTGAGACCGAATTATTTTGTCTCTAAAAGTCTATTTATTAGTGACATTTTCAAAATTTTGTTGCTAAAAGTCTTATTTTTGACTTTTCGAGACGACCTTTTAGTGACTATCTGCACGACGATAGAAATTGGTCTCTAAATGTGTTTTGTAACAAAATTTTCACTTTTAGAAACCAAAAATATTTGTCTCTAAAACTCTTATATGTTGTAGTGTATTGTCTAGTTGCTGACTTAGGCATCGGAGGGGTTTCCGGTACACACCCGCCGGTTAACTCACGTTTGTATTTTCAAGTGGCAAAGTAACGTTGTTTGGAGGAGTGCAAACTTGATCAACAGGATTATACGAGAAGATTATTTCGCACTCGTACAATAATGTTTTTAACTGTAGCTTCAATTACGTCATTTTTGTTCTGTTTGTGAGCCTTCTGTGTTAAGGCTGTGCTTGGTTTGCCAGAGAGTAGATTTGGTAGTGCTATTGGTAATCCTTCTGATAAATGAGAATGAAGGGCAAATAGGTACTTCGCTTTGAACAAAGCTCGGCTGATTCATAGTAATGGGGGGTAGCTTTCTTTCCTGTGCTGGAATGTCACTTTCTGGGAAATTGTTAGCCATGTCATCTTTGATTTCACAAAATCTCATATGATCACCTGCATAATTCTGCCAAATATTTGATGTATTCATCCATGTAAGTTGGACAACATATCATAATTTTTATGTTGACAAATGCTTAATATGAATAATGAAGCTCAACAAATGTCATCAGTTATACAATAAGTGCTAACAGCACTGTTCTAATTATATTCTTTGCAACTACATTCTTTTCATCTACTAGAAGTTTCTTTTGCATGTTTGAGTTTTGTTGTCCATTGCATTCTTTAATGCATGCCCATCGGATCACATTTCCAAGAATGTCAGACATTCCTCTGTGAGAGGTATTTGCAACAGACAGATCATTGGAAGAGTGTTGGAGAAGCACCATCTAGGTGTCCGTAATTGTTGCAAATACATTTTCAAATTATGAAGTAGTCAAGAAACATCAAACTCATTTTCAGGCAAATTCAAGGAAGTGTTGGTGTAATATATGCCTTCTCACTAGAATTGCCCTTTTTTTTCTTAGCAGTGTCCATGCTTGCTCAGTTATTAGGCTGCTACATGATACATACAGGGCAAATTTTGAAAGTGGTTGGGTAGCTTAACTTCAAGAAAGCTGTTAAAGGAGAACTTCCTCATCTTTTTTGGGTTTTTTCACGGAATACGTAGTTGTTACCTAAGTATCGCTCTTCTTGTGATTGAAGCATAGTAGTAGCAGTGTGGGTTTTCCATGCCAGTCACCAGGTATGCTGGTTTATCATTTTTCCTGAATTCCAAGTGGAGTATACTGCTATTGAATATTTATTTTGCTGAATTTGTACTTGTTTATCTTGTTCATTTTGTATCTTTGTAACCAATAAATTCTAACCCATTCTTATTATCTCTTTGTATTTTGAAGGTTGTCCCACGGGGAGACCTTGATTCTCTAGCCATGCTCCAGAAACAGATGTGGATGTTCTTGTTAGCGGTCACACCCATCAGTTTAAGGCCTACAAACACGAGGGTGGGGTTGTCATAAGCCCCGGGTCTGCGACTGGTGCATACAGCAGCATCACATATGATGTGAACCCAAGTTTCGTGCTCATGGACATTGACGGCCTGCGTGTTGTTGTCTATGTTTATGAACTCATTGACGGGGAGGTGAAGGTTGACAAGATAGATTTTAAGAAGATGACCACAACTGCAACACAATGACCTAAGCTTCTGTTGGTATTTTGAGGCTTTTGTTCTGCACCTGAATGTTATTTTACTTCATCTTTGTTTGCCTACATTGCGTGCCTATTTCTTGTTTAAATTGTCTCAATCTCTTTCTGGTAACTGGATTTTTGTGCTTGATTAGTGGTGAGAGTTTAATTTTATACTGAACTTTAGCTCAGTAGTTTTTTGACTTTAATATAAACATCTGTCATATTCAAAGCTCGTATGAAACAGTTATCCTACAGATCGCAACAAATTCGGGGTCTGTAGCATTATTTATGATGCTGATCATTGACTCTGGGATAACTTAGCTAGCATATTTTGTTGAGAAATTATAGTTGCACCTAATTATAATTGAGTTAATTACCTAAAAGTCCTGTTTACATATTTGTTGGTAGCTTAGGTCCTATCAAAAAGTTTTTGAACCAATAAGTCCCATTTATTAGTAAAAAGACGTTTTGCCCACAGACTCTCTCTCACTCTCAATCGTCCGTCACTCAGTTATGCAATTCGGCAATTCGCCAGAAATTTGATTTCTACTCGCATCCATGACTATAAGTTCTTGCAATTGACAAATTTCAACCGGAAGTCAGCTTGAGAAGTTGTTGCTGGAGATCAATAAATTAGTTAATCCTTGAGCATTGGAGATCGAATTCGGAGTCGAACCTTCGAATTTGTTATTTGCGAGTTGAAGAAATTGAAGTCCAAGTAAGCTCCAAAAACGATCTGGAACTTGTCCAGAGAGTTCGTTACTGTAGATACGAATGTAATACAGAGTCTTGCAATCGCCGTACGATTCAGGAATTTTGCCTGAGAATTTGTTTTTGAAAGTGATTAGAATTTCAAGTTTGTTTCTGAAACAGAGGTTCGGAGGCAATGAACCTTCCAATTCGTTGCCAGAGACATACAGAGGTTTTTTGAGTTGTAGGTTGTGGTTTGGATTTATTAATTTTGATTGATCTAAGCTGGAGATATATATATATATATATATATGTAGCCTCAAAATTTGATAAAGGCCTATTTTGAAGAGAAAAAAAAAGTCAATTTATTTGTTTGTTGATTTATTTGAATCATCAGTGTGTTTTAGTTTTATAATTTTAAAATTGAGAATATTATCAGTTTAAAATTGAAAAAATGATAATATTCTCAGTTTTAATATTGAAAAAAATTGAAAATTTTCTCAATTTTACTAGATATTTTTGAAAAATTTCTCAATTTTTTTCATGATTAAAATTGAGAATATTATAAACTGAGAATGTTCTCAATTTCAAAACAGAGAATAATTTCAATTTATAATTATCAAAACTAATAAATTTTTCAAAATTTTTTTTTTCTGAAAATATTGTCAATTTTAAGAAAATTTTTAATTTTTTTATTATAAAAAATAATAATATTATAACTGAGAATGTTCAAATTAAAAACAAGAGAAGATAAGAGAGAAAGTTAGAGAGAGCAAATTTTGATCACTTCAACGAGAGAGTATCTTTCTCTCAAATTTTATTATTTTCTTTAATAATTCAACAAGTTTTCCTCACCAACCAAACAACCAAGCGTCCAAAAACGAGGTAAAGAGAAAGTGGATGACTCAGGAAGAGACACATCCCAACCACTCTCTCTCTCTCTCCAAGCCACTTTATATATATCTTTATACTCTTTTGGGGGAATACTTTGTTCGTTTGTGAAGCTACAGATCTTCAACGAAGTATAGATCTTCAACTACTGCTGCGGCAATATGACTACAATAATCAATTATTAGCTAATTTGAACGACAATAAAGTAGAGAACAATCGAGGAGAGATAACAGGAATGGCCGATGGATTTGGTGGAGAGGGAAAGGGGTTTGGATGGGTAAATTGGTCTATTAAAAATTAATGGGACTTGAAGGAGCAAATAATTTTATCTAGGACCTAATGGAGTATAAGTTCACAAAATGGGACTTGTATGTAAATGCCCCATTATAATTAGGGTGATTATACTTACACCACTACTTTACCTCTTTACACCCTCCATATGAGTTGTTTTTGTTTTTGTTTTTGTTTTTGTTTTTGTTTTTTTTTCAATTTTATCAATGTGTGAAATTACTTTTAAGAACAAAATACTAAAATTAAATATATTTTGTTATCTCCTCAGACCCCTTGGTCTACAATCCCTACTCCTCTCTTTCCTTTCTTAAATTTTCTTTTCTCTTACACATCTCTTTTCAAAAAGTGAGAATTATAGTATTTTGATCAGTAAAGAAAGCAATAGATTAAGAAACAGTGGTGAAGAACCATCAAAAAGTGAAATGATGAGTTTTATTTATTTATTTATTTGATAGGTTTTTGTTTCGTTTTTCTGGACTGGTGTTCGACTTTCGTTCGGTGGTTCGAAATCAATCAAAATAAAATAGTCCGGCATCACATTGTCGAACAAAAAATATAAGTCTGGTAACCAACTACCGAATAAAAGATACATTTCTGGTAACCCCAATCCAATTTTTTTTAATTTGTTCGGCTTCTCATTACCATGTATTTTCAGTTTCATTTTTTTATATTTTATATTTTTTTCCTAGAAGGATTATACTTGTACTCATTGCAACAACGCAAGTACTGCAATATTAGTGGACTCTAGTCATGAATTCATTACAGACGAGATTTGTTAAGTTTTTTTGATGAATACGATTTTTTCTTATTTTTAATTTGTATTAAGTTTTATTAATAATTTGACGTATAAATATATTTATTATCTTTAGTTTTTTAGTAGTCGTGAAACATTAATTAAATGAGCTTTTGACGTTGGGAAGAATATTGAATTTGTCATTGCTATAACGACATCAGATGCGGGAGGTAATGGCAGAAAACCAAGACTTATACTTGCTTGTAAAATAAGTGATTACTATAGAGACAACAGGAAGATCAAGGGGGAACGATTGAGGTTGACAGGTTCTAAAAAATGTGGATGTCTATTTCTATTAAAGGGGGAAAAATTACCTATAAATTACCAAGACGAATTGTGATAACATGTTTGATTGATGAATGCAAACAATGACAGATTTTATAGATACTTTATGGACATTCGTACACTTGATATTTTTATGAATAATTTTATAGATACTTTTTATGTATGATTTTATAGATGCGTGTTTGATTTATGAATTTTTTTAAGGATGCTTCAAGAAAAAAGTAAATCTTTCAATGTATAGTGACAGAAGCCTAGACAACTCTATTGTAGTTTGGCAACATGATACTAAAGTAATCCCATTTGTATAACAATGTATCACTGAACATCCACTTTACAAGTGGCCCAAATTAATTTCTTGTTATCATCTAATTGGACGGCGACATAATGCTAAGAAAAAAAAAATTTCTAGTAACATGGCACTGAAGTAATTCAAATTATTAGCGTTGTATTACCAAACAGACCCACCACAGATTAAAAAATCATTGCTTAGAAGAAAGTGTCTTTGTAAATGTATAGCAACAAAATGCTAGAGAGATCTATTTTTTCTGGCAGCATAACATGAAATAATGTAAATTGTTTGGCACCGTATTACCAAAATTAGTGGCGTAAAGAGATGAAATAGTTAATTTAGGGTTAGTTTTGGTAATATATTTGGGGTGTAGTGAGAATTACATTTGTTTTAGTGTTGTAATGATATGAAGGGTGTAAAGAGGCTAAATAATGATATAAGTAGAATCACCCTTATAATTATTAGGTAAATTATACTAACACCGCTTTAGGTTTTACCAACACCCCTCCCCCCCCCCCCCCCCCGGTTTTGAAAATTACTTCTCCCTTCCCAAGGTTTAAACTTCAATTACAATTTAATTCTTTTGTTAATCAATCGTTAAGTCAACTAACGGAAAAAATTAATTAATTTTTTTTTTTTTGGATCAACCAAAAGAGCTTTATTGATGAGGAAAACCTTACAACAAAGGTATAAGCACAACAATAAAGGAGAGAGGAAGAGAGGTGGGGGATGATGCAAAAGCCATCATAGTGAAACGGCCCAATCCCAACTAGGTTGGCACTAAAACGCTCACAAAATCAAATGATAGCACCATACCAAGACTTTGTTGGTGAGGAACCAACAGAGACACCAGACAAAACAACAGATCAATAACAAAACAGCAGCTCGAAAGATAAAAATAGAATAGAACAGCCTACACCAAGGCACCAGATTAGCAAAATGCACCAGATTAGCAGATTCTACAGAGGCACCAGATTAAAAAAATGCACCCGATTAGCAGCTTCTCATACAGCTTCTCAAAATGCACCAGATTAGCAAATTCTATAGAGGCGCCAGATTATCAAAATACACCAGATTAGCAGCTTCTCATGCATCTTCTCAAAATGCACCAAATTAGCAGATTAACAGAGCAGACCCTCGGTGGGAAAAACACCAAATGAAAAACAAAAAACACCAATCCAGCAAACCCTCAGCAAGACCGCATAGGTACACAAAAAACACCAAATGAAAAACAAGATTTGCCCAACCATCAAGACCAGCAAACCCTCAGCGGGACAGTGTTACCCAATCCAGCAACCCATCATCCAACAGACTCCAACACCAAAGTTGCAAAACTACAGAACTACAGAACTATAGAACTACAAAACCAAACTGAAGTCAACAGAACCAAGCTCAACAGCAAATTACAGAACTAGCAGACATAGAGCAAGCAAACACAACCAACACCAAGCAGTACAAAGTAGAACTACAGCACAACAAACCAGCAGACCAAACAGACCAAACAAAACTACAGAACCAGCAGACACAGAGCAAGCAGACAGAATAATATCATAGCAGAAGCTGACCAAGAAAAAATAACAGAACAATCAGCACACACTTAACAGCAGAATAAAATCTGCCTTAGGTTGTGTACAATATCATGCCTTGAGTAAGAGAAACCTGAAAGGTTGGATTTGGTCAACAAGGCCACCCTCCACTTGACAAAACCACTCAAATCCTGCAGGTTAGATGTACACCCATTAAAAAGACAATCATTCCTCATTTTCCATATAGACTAGAGCATAACCAGTGGTACTACATTCTAGAGTTGCCTGATAATATTTTTGCATTTAAAACCCATCCACCAATGTAACAAGTCCACAACTGCAGCAGGTGTTACCCAGTTCATATCCCACCAAAGCAACAGATCATTCCATGACTCCTAAATGCCCCTGCACAACAAGAAAATATGGTTTAAAGATTCAGGTTTGACTTTGCAAAAGGGGCAAACATTGCTTACATTGTTGCTAAGTACTCCAATTCTTTGCAGAAAATCAGTGGTTTTAACTCTACCCTTTCAGATCAACCAACCCAAAAATTGAGCTTTAGGGGGAGCCACATTACCCCATAATAGTGAGGGTAACAACAACTTTGGACCATGATAAGAAATTAATTTTTTTAAATGCCCTATTTTGCCCTTATTTGCATATATAAAATTGACAAACAATTTACCATTTAGGAAAATTTTATATGCCCATTCATGTACTTGGTTAACTATTGATTATAACATTATTTTAGATATGATTTAAAAGGTATTTGGTTATATTTTATGCGGTGTTTGGTTATAACTATTTTTTTTAGTTACAATTGAAAATGATCTAATTATAATATGTGTGATAATTAACACCACAAAATCTTGTGGACCATAACATTACCTAAATGTTTAATAGTACAATAATATATATGTATGGAATGAATTTTTGTAATTCTCTACAGATTTTCTTCACTCATCTAGTAATTATTTTTTAAATTTTTTTAATAAGAGTAAAATGGGCATTTAAAATAAAATAATTTTCTATATTAGTTTTTTATGTTAATTGACATAATGGTTGACTAACAGAAGGATTATATTGTAATGGAAGTTTAAACCTTAGGGAGGGAATGTAATTTCCAGAACATGAGGGGGGTTTTTGTATTAAAGACAAAGCTTAAGGGGTGCCAGTAATTTTCCCATAATTATAATACAAAAATATAGAGTAAATTTCAATACACCTTTTGAGGCTTAATAAAAATATAATTTTTTTTTTGTGATTTAAAAAATTACAAATATCTCATTTGTCTATTAATGGAAAATATAAAATTACCTAACTACTCTTCAACATCAAAAACAATTACTCTATAGGTTACACCTATCATCTCCTTCATCCCTTAACCGAACGGTTATCTCCGCCATTATCCCCCTTCCACCACCACACCCCCCCCCCCCCCCTCTTTTCAAATTTTTTACAAAACCCAAAATAAACACAAAAATCAAAACCTGTGAGATCTGCACCCAAAATAAATACTCAAAATAAATATTAATGTGTTTAACCCATTATAATTTGTAGTCATGTGAGTCACTCTAAAAATAAATCTGTGATCAGTGCATTTTAAATTTTGAGTATTTGCTGACATATTTTGTGAGTATGCAACATTTATTATAATTGACTCGAGATCATTATTATAGAAGTGATAATATCAATAACTCTACCAATATAGGACCAACCACTGAATTAGCCAAAAAAAAAAACACAATTCTGACCATACTTCCACCACCCCCACCTCTTTCAAATTTTTATTTTGTTGGTTATGTGGCCTGTTCTGTCAATTACGTCTCCGTAGACTTGTTGACAATATATAGACAACATAAAGGGTGTATTTCAATATCAGGGCTTCCACTCCCATGGCACCAACCCAAACTTACAACAATCTTTTGGTGCTGTTCCTATGCGTCTTCTGTCTACACAGTGTCACTGCTAGTGCAGATTCAAATGTTAGTCTCTTTTTTTATTTTTTATTTTTTTTGTTCTCTCTCAAACTAACATGTTTTGTCTTTGCAGTGGCATAAAAGAAGAGACCATGCGGGTTCAAGAGGTTGGTTGAATCATGGTGGTTATATACATAACGGTATATATATATATATATATTTTTGAACGGCAAAGAAAGAGACTTCATTGATGAAAATGTAGTACGAGGTACAAAACAAATTACACCAATTAAGAGAAAAAGAGGAGGGGTGCAGGAGCATCACAATGAGCTAAAACATCCCAATGAGGTTGGCACGAAATAGCCCATCCTATCATTTGCAAGCACCCCTAAGTTGGTGAGGAACCAACGAAAGGAACAGACCAGCTAAATCAATTCACCAACAGCTTGCATACTCAGATCAATACACCAGCAGCAATTAGAACAAAAACACCAGCAGCCATTAGGACAGATCAGAACAGATCACAGCAGCCATTAGAGCAGATCACTTGCAGCCATCAGAGCAGATCAGAAACTTGCATACTCAGCCTAAGGACTGAACACCAGCAGCTTGCATACTCAGATCAAAACAACCCAGCAGGTGACATAACACCAGCAGCAACCTTTAAATTAGAACAGGTCTACAGCAGCCATAAGAACAGATCACCAGCAGCCATCAGAACAGGTCTTACGTACTCTTTCTCTATCAGATCAGATCAGTATACACACAGCATCACAAAGAATAGCAGCCCATATCAATTCGCACCCTTCCACCATAGAGCAACCATTTGACAGCAGCACATCCACTTGAACAGCAGCTCCAGCTCTAACAGATAGAGCAGATAAATAGCAGATAAGAGCAACCCATATCAATTCATACCCTTTCAGATGTTTGCCAATTTCACAGAGCTGACCCAGCTAAAAAGCAGCACAATTCAGATAGAGGAAATCAGCACAACCCAGCTATCAATTCACCCAGCTATAAGAGAATGCAGAACTGAGTCCAAAAATACAGAACTGAGTCCAACAGAACAGAATCCCACTGGTAACAGAACAGAATCCTGCTGGTGAGTAAATCAAACAGAACCAAACCCACTGAAGCAGACCAATCCCACTGGAGGGGAACATACCAACAAACACCACTGCCGAGAAAAGCATCAGAAAAAACAGATAGTGGCCCAACAAAATCACACCCATCAACAAATACACTTCCTAATGCCTGAGATGTTATACAGGAAATCATTTATGGAGAAAGAAAGGTCCTTGGAAGATGCCTTAAGCCAAATAGCTAACCTTATGATTATAATCTCCTGTAACTCCTGCATGTCTTGTTGTGAATCTTGAAATAGATGTTCATTTCTGAGCTTCCATAATGACCAAAGGGTGACTAATGGTAATGCTCGCCAAATTCTCTGTTCATTCTTCCTACAGAGATGACCTGCCCACCATTGCAGCACTCCCTGTACAGAGCCAGGAGTCACCCACACAGTCCCCCACCACTGCAGCAACCCAGTCCATACTCTCCACACCAGAGGGCAGTGGAGAAGCACATGATCCATAGTTTCCTGCTGTGATTTGCAAAAAATACATAGAGTAGATGCAGCCCTATCTAGCACTCCAATCCGTTGCAAGAATACGGAAGTTTTGACCTTTTGTTTCCAAGTGAGCCAACCAAAGAACTGCACTTTGGGAGGAAGATATTTTAGCCAGACCAAACCATAGGAGCTGTCATTACCACCATAAGCGAGATTAGACTGATTGTAGAGAACAGATACAAGAGATTGCCCGGGTTTTACTGCTAACCATGAAGCACTATCTTGGACCAACATATTGAGTGTAGGTGTTGGTGCTATAATGCCTATTAATCTAATAAGCTTCTCTTTCTCCCAATCGAACAGAGACCTTCTAAAGGTAAACAACCAATTATTAGAGGAGGCATCTACAAACTCTTTGAGTAAACCTTCCTTGTCAGTCGACAGTTGGAATAGCCTAGGAAATTCTTCTTTAAGACATAAGGCTCCACACCATTGATCAGTCCAGAACCTAATTCTACAACCATTCCCTACTTTGAGCTGCAGATTACTAACAAAGAATTCCATAAGAGACTGCTGATGTTCAACAGCAGCTATGATACCACCCCAGATTTTAGAGAAGGTGGTGGTAGAGCTAAGATTAGGTAGCCAGGCCCCACCTTGAAAATTGTACTTGCTGCAAATAAGCCTCTTCCATAATGAATCATGTTCAGATGCAAACCGCCACCACCACTTCAGAAGTAAACACACATTCACATCCCTAAGACTTCGAACACCTAGTCCACCTTGTTTTAAGCTTTTTGTGACCTCTGTCCATTTCACGAGATGGATTTTCCTCCTTAAGTCTGCCCCACCCCATAGGAAAGTTGCCTGTATTTTATCTAACTCCTTAGCTATTCCTTCAGGCATCCTGAACAGAGACAAGAAAAACACGGGTAGACTTGATAGCACTGCTTTCACCAAGATCAATCTCCCTGCAAAGGAGAGAAACCTCCTTTTCCAACCAGCAAGCCTCAATTTGAACTTATCTATAACTGGTTTCCAAAACCTTTTCCTCCTTGGATTAGCACCCAAAGGCATACCTAGATACTTTAGAGGTAAGTTTTGGGTCTTACAATTTAACAGAGAAGCAAACTCAACCAAAATAGAATCAGGAACACCAATCCCACAAACCACACTTTTGTGGTAATTGATTTTGAGACCAGATGCTACTTCAAAAGACCGAAGAATCCTTTTTAAGCTTAGAACTTCTGGTAGCTCGGCTTCACAGAATAGAAGAGAGTCGTCTGCGAATTGGAGGTGGGATAGTTGCACTTGGTTATTGCCTATAAGTACCCCTTTTAGCAAATTCAAGTCCCTAGCTCTCTGAAGAAGAATGTTTAGTGCTTCTACAACCAAATTGAGAAGGAGTGGGGATAAGGGATCGCCTTGCCTAAGGCCTTTCTGGGGACTAAACTCCTTGGTTGGTGAGCCATTCACAAGTATTGAGATCCTTGTAGTAGAGACACACTCCTTAATCCAAGAAATCCATTTGGAACCAAATCCAAAGTTTTCTAGCATAGAAAAGAGGAAGTTCCAATTGATAGAATTAAATGCCTTTCCGAAATCTATTTTTAGCAGCAGCCCTAACTTTTTAGATTTAACCCAACCATCCACAACTTCGTTAGCAATCAACACCCCATCAAGAATATTCCTACCACCCAGAAAGGCTAACTGTGTGTCACCAATGATCATGGGCATGACCTTTTTGAGCCTGGATGCAAGAACTTTAGAAAGAATTTTGTACATAGAACCAACTAAGCTTATAGGTCTAAACTCACTTAAAGTGATAGCTTTGTCAAGCTTTGGAATCAAAGTAATGAAGGTACTATTCAAACCAGGGTCTAATCTGCCATTGGCATGAAATTCTTTCATAAAGTTAATCACCTCCACCTTAAGCACCTTCCAGAATTTTTGAAAAAACATCAGATTGAAGCCATCTGGGCCAGGGGCTTTATTACCGTTACAATCTATAACAGATGACCAGATTTCTTCTTCAGTGAATTCTGCCTCAAGTATATGGAAAGAATCACTAAGCCTTACACTCTTAAAATTTCCAGCAAGCCTTGGTCTGTTACTCCAAACTTCAGTGAAATGATTTGAAAAGTGAGTCCACACTGCATGTTTGACTTGACTTGGCTCCTCCAAAACCACATCCCCCACTTTGATGGAGTTGAGAGTGTTCCTAGTTTGTCTGTTACTGGCCATAACGGTATATATGCCCATCAAGAAACCCAGATTAGCCCATCAACTGTTTCAAACCCTAGTCTTGAGTCGAAATTCAAATCAGAAAGGAAAGACATATATGCAAGACCTTCATTTTTTAACGGCACTATGTATTCTGCTAGATCGGATGGGTTCATTTATGCCATTAAAATCACCAATAGTTCAGTCTTGTGAAAAAGTACCTCCAACTATACACCCTGGCAATGGCACCACCACGGTGTCAGCTCCGACTGTGGCCTGTGATCTCCTCATTGTCGGGATATATGGGCCAGCTTTGGTTGTTGCCCTTGAACGTGCCACTGGGAAGCTTGTCTGGTCAACCCTGCTCAATAGCCATCCTGCCGCTGTTGTTACCATGTCCGAAACATTTCACAAGAGGTTAGTCATATATATAAAATAGATAGCAAGTTTGATTTTGAAAATATATTTATATTTTTTTTGAATGTGCACTCAATTAAATTTTATATGAATAATTTGTTTGAAGAAATGAACTGTTTGAATTTCCAATGTAAACAGTACCTTATTGTTTATTTTCTTGGATTGGAAATAGTCCTCGCTAAATTAATTAGGGGCTTTTATCCATCAACATGCCTTCTAATATGCAAAAATTTCATTAAGATGAGTTAATTTATATAATTTATTTTTTGGAAGATTATGTTAAGCATATGTGTATTAAGGATAGTTTAGTCATTGGTAGCAATTAGGGTTAGCATAGTTGTCTTATATATATATATATATATATTTCTTGTAATTCTTTTCCATTTAATTGAATAATATGGTACTTAGTTCCTAACTAAGTTTTTATGGTATTAGAGCAAGGTTTTGATAGCTGACCTCTCGTTGGTGTTGGTATGAACTGAAGGCAAGCTTATGGTTGTTTCTCTTCGTTTGCCGCTATACACCCTTGCATCGAAGTCAAGTGGGCTTGTCTGTGCCTCATGAAGTCGCGATTCACAGTCGAAGTCGTTTCTTCCTCATGACTCTCCCTCTCATCTCACAGTCGCATTTGGTTCTTCTAATCATGACTGATATTGGCTCGTTCGGTTCGAAGGTGTGATACTTAGGTAATCTGCTTCAGCTTCTCTTCTTCTTTATGTTGCTGTTTCCTTGTGATTTCTTTGTGGTCTTGTGGTCTTGTGACTTCTCTATGGTCTTCTCTATGAAGTTCTTTATATTTTGATATCATGTCTAGTGGAATGTCAGATTCACTTCAAGCCATTAGAGTGAAGTTAGTGGGAGATAATTATGTTTATTGGGCCTATGTCGTGAAAAATTTTCTTCTGGGTAAAAATGTTTAGGATGTTGTTACTGGTGTTTCTCCTATGCCCACTAATGCTAATGTTGAAAAGTTTCAAGATTTGCTCTCTACTTGGCAAGTTACTAACGCCAAGATTATTACTTGGATTAATAATTCTGTAGATCAGTCTATTGGGATTCATTTTGCGAAGTTCACTACTGCGAAACAAATTTGGGATCATCTATCTCGGTTGTATGTTCAATCAAATTTTGCTAAACAGTATCAATTAGAACATGAGATTTGTGCCACTCAACAAGGCAATAAGAGTATCCAGGAATTTTATTCTACCATGACTGGTCTGTGGGATCAATTAGCTTTTACTAAGCCTAAGTCATTAAGCACTCATGCAGCGTATTGTACTTATCGGGAGGAGCAGCGGCTGGTTCAATTCTTAATGGCCCTTAGGGTTGATTTTGAGGGGCTTCGTGGCACTATTCTGCATCAGAGTCCTCTCCCTTCTGTTGATTCTGTGATTAATGAGTTATTAGCTGAAGAACTTCGCTTCAAAATAGCTCCTGGCAAAGGATTGCTTCCTTTGCCAACTCAGACAATTCTAGCCGTTCCTACTGGTCATTCTTCTACTACTCCTAGCAAATCCTATTCTCGAGCTCCTATGGATGAATGCAACTTTTGTCATCAAAAAGGTCATTGGAAGGCTCAGTGTCCTCGGCTTTTGGACCATCCACCATTTAGGCAATCACCGACTTAGAGAAAGAATTCTAATAGGCATTTTGGTCAATCATCCTCTTGGAAAAAGAGACATACAGCTGCCAAGACTTCTTCAGGGGATGATTCCTCTCCATCTTTGACTGTTATTGCTGAACAACTGGAGAAACTCCTCTCTACTCATACACCAAATGCCTTAGCTGTCTCCTCACCTTTTGGTTTGTCTTCCTCCCCTTCATCTCCTTCAGGTATATCTTGTTCCATATAGGTTTTTTATTCTAGTGCTACACATCATATGACTCATAATTCCTCCGTCTTATTGTCTATCTGTTCTCCTCCTTCTACTACTACTGTTATGGCCGCCAATGGTACTCCTAGGTCTTTGGCCGGGGTTGGGTCCATTTTGACTGATACTCTCTCTCTTTCGGATGTTTATTGTATTCCTCAGTTAACTTTGAATCTTATTTCTATTAGTCAACTCTGTGCCATTGGTTATTGTGTTTATTTCTTTGAATCGAGTTATATTGTGCAGGATCCTCATTCCAAGCAGCTGATTGGGACTGGCCGTAGGTTGGGAGGTTTATATGTTTTAGAGATGCTGCATGTTCCTCTCCTTGCTATATCTTTAGTTGATTTGTCTTCTTTTCGGTTGAGTCTTAAGTCGTCTGTTTTTTATTTATGGCATTCTTGCCTTGGTCATGTGTCTAGTTCTCGTTTATAGTGTGTAGTTTCTACTAGTGTCTTAGGTTCTTTGAGTAGTCATAATATTTCCGATTGTAGTGGATGCAAACTAGCAAAGTTTACTGCTTTACCATTTAATAAAAGTTTCACTACTTCATCTAAACCTTTTGATCTTATGCATTCCGATGTGTGGGGTCCTGCACCCATTCCCACTAAAAGGGGTTCTCAATATTATGTTTCTTTTATTGATGATTATACTCATCACTGTTGGATTTATTTGATGAAGCACCAGTCTGAATTTTACTCTATCTATATTGTTTTTCGTGCCATGATTTAAACCCAATACTCTTCTGTTATTAAATGTTTTCGATGTGATTTAGGTGGGAAACATCGTGATAGTGATTTTCTTCACTTATTACAGTTAGATGGTAGTCTTCAACAATCTTTCTGTGCTAAAACTCTTGAGCAAAATGGTATGGATAAACGCAAGCATCGTTACATCATGGAAACAGCTCGCTCTTTGTTGATTTATTCTTCTATTCCTAGCTCATTTTAGGGGGAGGCTCTTCTTACTACTGTTCATACTATTAACCGCATACCCTCCCAAGTGACTTGTGGCATTTCCCCTTTTGAACGTTTACATGATATTTCTCCTGACTATTTCTCTCTTCGTGTTTTTGGCTATACTTGTTTTGTCCTTTTTCATCGTGCAGCCCGTACTAAGTTGTCTGCTCATTCTGCCATGTTTTTTTTTCCTTGGGTATGGTGACGATCAAAAGGGTTATCGTTGCTATGACCCCACAACTCAACGTCTTTATGTTTGTCACCATGATGTTTTTCTTGAACATATTCCCTTCTTTTCTATTCCCTCTACGTCTGCTCCTTTCACTAAATTTGATCTTATTTATCTCGATCCTTTTCCTAATGCTATCCCTTTTGATTCTTATGTTCACGATTTGTCTCCTTTTGATATTCCCTCTTCTTCCTCGTCTCTCACTCCTACTGTCCCCCCTCCTATTATTCATACTTATGCTCGTAAGAAACAACATGTTTTGCTTGTAGGTACACCTCCTCTTCTTCCTCCGACTGTCTCTCTATTACCTGCTGCTAATGAAGCTCCTATTTCTCGGTATCCTTAACGAGTACGTACATGTCCTACTCATTATGGGTCTTTTAACTCTTGTTATTCTTCTGAATTTTGCACTTTCTTATCCTCCATTCACTCTCTTTCTGAGCCCACCTCCTATAAAAAGGCTGTTTCTGACCCTTTTTGGCAATAGGCTATGAATGAGGAACTTTCTGCTTTACATAAGACTAGTACTTGGAATCTTGTTGCTTTTCCTTCTGGTAAACCTATTGTTGGTTGTCGGTGGGCGTATAAGATTAAAACCAAAGCCGATGGTTCTGTGGAACGCTATAAAGCCCGTTTGGAGGCTAAAGGTTTTGCTCAAGAATATGGTTTTGATTATGAGGAAACCTTTGCTTCGGTTGCCAAGATGACCACTGTTCGTACCTTGATTGCAGTTGCTGCTATGCGTCACTGGCATCTCTCTCAAATGGATGTCAAGAATTCCTTTATCAACAGTGACTTAGCTGAGGAAGTCTTTATGGTCCCTCCTCCTAGGCTCCTTCATGCACCTAGTGAAGTTTGTCGCATTCGCAAAGCTTTATATGGTCTCAAACAAGCTCCTTAGGCTTGGTTTGAAAAATTTTCTACTGTTGTTTGTGACTTGGGTTTTCGTACCAATGATCATGACTCGGCTCTCTTTCTGCGCTCCACTTTTGCAGGGCTCATTATTCTTTTGTTATATATTGACGGCATGGTGATCTCTGGTGACGATCTTGATGGTATCTCTGCTCTCAAGGCTTACTTGCATCATCATTTTGAGATGAAAGATCTTGGTTCGCTTCGTTATTTTTTGGGCATTGAGGTGGCCTCTTTGCCTCGGGGTAATCTTCTATCTCAGTCCAAGTATGCAGCTGATGTTATTCAGCGGGCCAAGTTAACCGACTCCCGCAATGTTGACACTCCTCTCGAACTTAATGCGCACTATACTTCCTGTCATGACCCAAACCTGCCCCTATAAGTTTAGCGTTGTAACCAACCAGTAATCCTTGGATTACCAAAGGCATCTTAGCGGAATAACATATAATTAGGGGCTGCGAAAGCAAATATACGAAATATACATAGTCCATAGAGCTGTGCAGACATATATGGGATAGAAATTTTAAACCTTTTACAAATACACATGATGTCATCATGCAGGTCTTACGTCACATACAATACAAAGGTAGCCAAAAGGGACTTAGCCCAATATACACATAACAGAAAACTCGTTCATACTTCAAAGAAGACAAGGTCTTAAACATATTCTATTTAGACTTGACTTGTACACAAAAGGGAACCTCCTTGGAGGCACAATGGCTGGCTGACAAAACAGAATCTTAGGCCATCAACTCTGGGCCTGGTCACGTGCCTACTCACCTACATACATAATAACAAATAGTGAGCTGGTGCCCGGTGAATAATAACAGAGTAAAGGGTTTTAATGAATGATGTCCATTACAGAGTTAGAAATCAAAGTTTATATCAGAGATAGATTTTTATCAGAAACAGTGTCTTATGTATATTCAGATTTCAAATCAAAAACGGATTCATATACATGCTCAATCGTCAAACCAGAAACAGATTCATATACGTAGTTGCATTCGTATTCAAAGTTCGTATATTTCTCATCATAGTACGTGGAACATCCATTAGTGTTAACAAATATGATGACCCATAAAGGGACGGCCGTAAAGGGCATTCCGATGACTTATGTGCACAGAGACGTTCTGATAACCCACAAAGGGACTGTCATGAAGGCATTCTGATGACCCATAAAGGGACGGCCAAAAGGTATTCCGATGACTCATATACACAGAGACGTTTATAATAACCCACAAAGGGACTGCCATGAAGGCATTCCGATGACCCATAAAAGGGACGCATATCATATGATGCTAAAGATGCCGCGTATATATTTCAAAAATTTGGACAATAATTCATTCATGTAAAACATAGCATTTCAGAAAATTGATCATTTTCATATCATCAAAAAATAATTAAAGTCAAACATAACTTTACAAAGTTATTACTCACAGTGGTTTGTGTTGTCACTAAGCCTCAGATGTCCACCTAAACAAAACACACAACAAAAGCACAATTGAAGCACCATTTCATTTTAATTCAATTCTTTTTATGTGTTTCTAGCTTATTTCATGACTATGTGAGTCCAAATGGTGCCTAAGAACACTTGGAGTGGCATGAGGATGCGAATATGCACTTAAAAGAGTTAGTCAAAAGTGGCTGAAAACAGGGTCTCCACTTGAGCGCAACTTCCTTCGCTTGAGCGGGTTTCAAAAATAAAGGTGGCTGCTCGAGCGTAGCTTCCATCGCTCGAACGGTCTGCAAACTTGGCAAAAGTACTGGTTGTGTGAAATTCCCACTCGATGGTCGCTCGAGCGAAAGACTAAGCAAAAGGGTCCTCGCTTGAGCGCCACTTTGGTCGCTCAAGCGACCTGTGAAATTTTGTAAAACTTCTGGGAGCTCGATTTTCATGCGCGAGCGACACTTTCCTCGCTCGAGTAGACAGTGCGAATTCTGGAATTTCCAGAACTGCCTTTAAGCTTCAAAACTCAAATTCAAAACCACAAATCATGTTCTTTTGGGCCAAAACTCTAGAAAACTAGTCTACACTTGAAAAACATTAAGAATCAAAGATCATTTCATGAAATCAAGGCCCATAAGCTTGACAATTGAGCAAATTCAAACTTGAATTATGAAAACATAACATCAATATGATATGCATGGAGTGATTTGAGCACCAATTTTCCAAATCATGAGCAAATGAGATGTTTAGGTCAAAAACATGTTGGGTTCCTTGAACAAAACTCAAGTATGGACATGCATGTGGAAATTCTTGAAAATCAACTTATGAAATTATGAGAATTATGCATGCATGCATGATACACCCCCAAAGTCACCTATTGAAGCTCAATTCTTGCCTTCCTATAGGATTTCTTTTGAATTCAAGAGTTGGCTAACTTAATTACATTATCAAAAGCTTGAGTTCTCACATAAACTTTTCAATTGAGCTTCAAGTTGACCAATTCTTGAGTGTTCAAGCTAATCCTCCTTAGTTCTCTTCAATTCTCCAACTATGCTTATCAATTCTCCCTTCTCCTAGCTTTGATCTTAATTTCCTTCCTCTCTCTCTCTCACACACACACACACACACACACACACACACACACACATTTTTGACATCAAGGATGAGGATATAAGAGTGTGAAAGTGTAACTAAGGGTCACTTATGCCTTATATAGGCTTGAGTTAATGAGGTTTAATTGCAATTAGTCAAATGGACATCAATTATTCTAATTTAATCGTTCCGAATCGAATTTTAATTAAACCTACCATAAAAATCTAAAAATTCCAACAAATACATAAATCAAGTTAATTTTGTGATCGGATGCGGATAAGGCCTTCAATTTGCAGAATGAAATAGAAATGGAAACATATATTTCTACGTTAAACAAATAAGAGCACAATAAGGCAACACACACATGCAATAATTTCAAAATTTCACTTTAATTACTGATTAGGCTTATTTAACCATAAATTAACGTAAATCAGAGGTCGGGGTTGTTACACTTCCACTGGCGATGTCCCTTTGCCTAATCCTACGTCATATCGGATTCTAGTAGGCAGCCTTGTCTATCTTACCATTACTCGGCCCGACATTGCCTATGCTGTTCATATTGTCAGTTAGTTTGTTTCTTCCCCGACTACTGTTCATTGGGCTGCTGTTCTTCGTATTTTGCGCTACCTTCGTGGGTCATTGCATCAGAGTTTATTGTTCTCTGCTACTTCTTCTTTGGATCTTCGTGCTTTTTCTAATGCTGATTGGGTTGGTGATGCTATGGACCGTAAGTCTACTACGGGCTTTTGTGTTTTTCTGGGTAGTTCCCTTATTTCTTGGAAGAGCAAAAAACAAACTGTTGTTGCTCGATCTTCTGCTGAGGCTGAGTATCATGCTATGGCTGCTACCACTGCTGAAATTGTCTGGTTGCGTTGGTTGCTTTCCGACTTTGGTGTCTCCGTCTCTAGTTCTACTCCTATGTATTGTGATAATACCAGTGCCATTCAAATTGCTAATAATTATGTTTTTCATGAGCGGACTAAACATATTGAGATTGATTACCACTTTGTGCGCCATCACTTACAGCTTCACACGTTGTCCTTGCCCTTTGTCTCCTCTACTATGCAGCTCGCTGATTTCTTCACCAAGTCTCATACTATCATGCGTTTCTGTTTTTTGCTTGACAAACTCTCGATGCTTCCTGCTGTTACATCATGAGTTTGCGTGACGGTGTTAAGCATATGTGTATTAAGGGTAGTTTAGTCATTGGTAGCAATTAGGGTTAGCATAGTTGTCTTATATATATATATTTCTTTTAATTCTTTTCCATTTAATTGAATAATACGGTACTTAGTTCCTAACTAAGTTTTCACATTCGAATTTTCCTTGAAGCCCAAACTAATGCCTTTTATCCATCCGTTAGTTTAATATATACGATGTATTTTTCCCCATCTCCCTTCCTTTTTCATACACTGCAACATATAAGAGTTTTAAAAATCAAATTTTTTGGTCTCTAAAAGTGAAAATTTTGTTGCAAAAGATATTTAGGGACCAATTTCTATCATCGTGAGGATAGTCACTAGAAAATTGTCTCGAAAAGTCAAAAATAAGGCTTTTAGTGACAAATTTTGAAAATGTCACTAATAAATACACTTTTAGGGACAAAATAATTTGGTCTCAAAATGGTTTATTTTTTTAGACAAAAAAATTTAGTCCCAAAAAGATAATAATTCATCACTAATATCGAATTTTCGTTACTAAAAATATAATAACAATATTTTTTGCAACAAAACTATTTGGTTTCCAAAAAATAATTTTGTTCTTAAATTTTGGTCTCTAAAACTTTAATTTTTTGTAGTGATATGTCATGAATGGAATCGGTTTGAGCAGCGGATAATTGCAGAATTGGGTCTTGATAGAGTGATGATACATGTCCTTTGCAAAGGTGGAAATTTGAAACATAAATTTTCATGCATTAGCAAAGTATGGTCAAATGATGATAATGTTCTAAAGATGGATTTTCCAAGGGATCCTTTGTGTTTATTCTATGTGAAAGAGATGTTAAGAAATCCCAGAGATAATGCACCTCCTGAATCGACACAAGTTAGATACATAATATGAATATCTGAACTTCAAAATCTACGGGGAAACATTCTTTTCATTGTGGTACGAGTTTGCTGCGGGAAAAATATAAGAAATTTTATGCATGTTTAGATTTTTTATTGGGCAAATTACACAAATAGTCCCTATAGTTTGGGGCTTGTGTCACTTTGGTCCCTGACTTTTCAATTGTGACACATTTGACCCTGAATTTTGAATCTTGTTCCAAATAAGGACAATTGAAGTTACCATTGTTTAATTTCAAGGGCAAAATCGTCAATTTAATAAAATATAAACTAATTTGACAAAAATAAATGTCAAAAAAATATTTTTAATTTTTCAAAAATTATTTTTATCCACCAATGATAAAATTATGTAAAATTGCTAAAAATTAATAAAAATTACATGATTAATTTTTTAAAATTAATTTTAAATGATCATCATCCAAACACATAATAAAAATTAATTTGGTAAAAAAAATAAATAAATGTTTAAAAGATTTATCAATTTTACATAATTTTATTTTTAGTGGGTAGAAATAATTTTTAAAAATCCAAAAATATTTGTTTGATATTTATTTTTGTCAAATTAGTTTATATTTTATCAAATTGACGATTTTACCGTTGAAAAATCTAATAATATTTTCAATTGTCCTTATTTGGAACAAGATTCAAAATTTAGGGTCAAATGTGTCACAATTGAAAAGTCAGGGACCAAAGTGACACAAGCCCCAAATTACAGGGACTATTAGTGTAATTCACCCTTTTTTATTTGAGTATGGATTTGTGGAAGACCAAAAAGGAGGGGGGAGGAAAGGGACCATTTTTTTTTACCACTAGTTAAAGTCCAGATTTCTAGAGGTTTCAACACTAGCAA
Source organism: Camellia granthamiana (assembly GCA_036172215.1). Taxonomy (NCBI): domain Eukaryota; kingdom Viridiplantae; phylum Streptophyta; class Magnoliopsida; order Ericales; family Theaceae; genus Camellia; species Camellia granthamiana. The sequence goes on from JAXFYN010000511.1 coordinate 77,823, forward strand.
CTTGGAAAAAAGTAAGTGAAAAATTCATATGCAAATAATAGTTATAACACCCAAGACCCATAAAAAAATGATAATCAACATTTCAAAAGGGGTATTTTTATTCCAATGGGAAACTCATGCATCAACCTTATTCCTTTATTTGTGTAATATCCATTTCTGAATCCAATAGTTGTCGTAGTGAAATTGCATGAAAAGGTGTAGCTAAAGTCTTCTTGCAAACAAGCAACTCTTGAGATACGCATAGCATTGTTGGACGAGATCTCGGCTTGGAACGCACACATGCAAGTGCCACAATAGCAACTAGAACAATGTTCTTGACAACCACTGGATTAGTTGGATTTGGAATGCGCGAGTCTAAGACATCAATTAGCATTAAGTTTTGTGTAGATGGCCATGCTAATGATGAGAGGAGTTCTCCTTGATGCCTTCCCATGATTATTTCTAGTGCTACTACCCCAAAGCTATAAACATCACACTTTTCAGTCACAACCATTATGTAGGCAAGTTCTGCACAAACAAAAAGATTAATAAAAGAAACTCGATATTTTCACTTCCTATTTCAAAGCAAGTTAATGACAAACAATGTGAAATATTTATCTATCATTGAATTAGGATAAAAAATTGTTAGCCACTAAATATGTATGTCACTAATATTATTAAAAAAAATTAGGCCATTTTTTTTCCCGCTTTTTATTGAAAAAATCAATACGAATAAAGGAAAAACACTGTTGTTACCTGGCGCAATATATCCGTAAGTGCCTGCAATTATGGTTTGATTCGATGAATCGGGATATAACAATCTAGCAGTGCCAAAGTCGCCAATGAAAGCCTCTATTTCAGAGTTCAACATAATGTTGTTGGTCGATATGTCTCGATAGACATAGGTGGGTTGCAATCATGATGCAGGTAGGATAGAGCATGCGCTATTGATTTAACGATGTTTACCCTCTAAGTCCATCCTAATTCAACAGCTTCGACCTCAATTCTCAGGGCACAAAACAAGCTTCCCCTTTCCATGTACTCAAACACCAAGAACATGCATCTATTATGCAAACAGAATCCATAAAGCTTCACTATGTTTCGGTGCCGTATGTTAGTTAACATTTGCACCTCATTTCTAAAACTCTCGTCAAAAGCAGGCTCCTCTGCTTCAAAACGATGGAGTTTCTTCAAGGCAACTACTTTGCCACTTGGCAACTGAGCTCTATACACGCTGCCATAACTACCGGTTCCAATGCAATATCTGATGTCAAAGTCATTTGTTGCTTTGCTGATGTCTTCATATGTAATTCTTCCATCATAATTCCATATCGAGCAAATATCCCCATTTTTCATTGCTCTTTCCATAGCTTCTTTTTTATGGGTCTTGCGACAACGAAAACACGCAAATGCAAGTAAACCAAGGAAAACTGTGATAAGGAGAGAAATAAGGAGAGTATGCATCACTATTCTTTTCTTGGAAGAATTTATGGCTTTACAGCAGGTAGTCTTGTTAATTGCTTGTGATGGGGCTTGTGAAGGGGCTTGTGATGGGGGTGGACAATCATATCCATATTGTGGGATTTGACGGCTGAGAGGATTGTATGACAAGTCATGACCTTTTATGGAGTAAACATTGCATGGGACTTCGCCAGAGAGATTGTTGTGGGAGAGATTTAAGTACTGTAACAAACATGCAAGTGTGGTTGGTATTGTTCCATTCAAATCATTGTCATTCAATCTCAAGTACTCCAAATTTTTAGACTGTTCTAGCTCTCTTGGGATAGGCCCGTTAAGAAAATTATGAGAGAGGTCCAAATATAGAAAGTTGTTGGGGACTTCGATTGGTGGTAGTTGGCCTGAAAGTTGGTTTGACGACAAATCGAAATGTTTAAGGTGGGATAAAAGCCCAAGTTCAGCTGGTATGGTGTCATTAACTTGATTTGAAGATGCATCAAAAAAGTTCAAGTTAATCAACTTACCTATTGAAGATGGGATCTTACCTGTAAGGAGGTTATGGCTAAGGTTCAAGTATGCCAATTGAATAAAATCTCCTATTTCTACGGGGATGGAATCGTTGATTCGATTTGAAGAAAGATGTAGATAGGTCAGATTAGTCAATTGACCAATAGATGAAGGGATTGGGCCAGTGAGGATGTTTTTCTTCAATAACATATAAACCAAGTTCTTTAGCATTCCCATTTCTTGAGGGATGGAACCGTTGAGTCAATTTGAAGAAAGATAGAGAGAGGTCAAATTAGTCGATTGACCAATAGATGAAGGGATTGGACCATGAAGATTATTATCATGTATAGACCTATAAACCAAGTTCTTTAGCATTCCTATTTCTTGAGGGATGAAACCGTTGAGTCGATTTGAAGAAAGATAGAGATGGGTCAGATTAGTCAATTGACCAACAGATGAAGGGATTGAACCAAGAAGGATATTATCACCTATATCCATATGCACCATATTCTTTAACTGACCAGTAGATGAAGGGATTGGACCAGTGATATTAGTATAATATATGTAAAGTTGTACTGGGTGGGTGAGGTTTCCCAGGGTAAGAGGTAGCAAACCTTCAAGATTTTTGTTGTGTGAGAGGTCAAGGTCGGTGAGCTTTGACAAAGTACCAATTTCCTCGGGGATGCTTCCAATTAAGTTACAGTCATAGAGATTGAGAAATTCAAGGTTTGGGAAGGAAGTCCAATTCATGTTTTCAAGCTTTCCATGGGGTGAAGAATAAGAATAAGAAGAAGAAGAAAGGGAAATCTCAATGACACTTCCTGCCCGATTACAAGTGATGCCTTCCAACTGACAATGATTTGCAGAAGAAAAGTTTCCCCACCAACAGCTATTGAGTAGAGCTTTGGCCTCTAACGATGATAATGATGATGAATTCACAGTTGCTGACACTAAAGAAAATATTAGTAGCTGCAATGTACAGTGCTACGAGTAGAGCGGAATAAAAGGAAGAAGAGGATACGTTATTTTTACTCATAATTGATGTATGTATGGGACTTTGTAGCTCTAAAATAATGGGAGCATGTATGCAATGCAATGCAATGCATACTCAGATCAGAGCTCTAGCAGGCTTTTTAAAAATATTGATGTCAGACTCACGAAAATATTGACCCAGGCACAGGGAGTCAGTGAAGCCAGAGAGTCTCTGTAACTATTTCAGTCTTCCTCTCTCAGAAGCCACAGCTTTTGATTTTTCACAAAAAAGTGAGAAAATGTGCATAACGTGTTATTGATAACTCTCAACTTTGATTGTTAAAGACAGAAAAAATGGGTTAAAAAAAATTAAAAGCAAAACAAGGTTGTACACACCACATAAGACGGCAGATACAGTACTAGTTTCAAAGCCATTTCTATCGTGTACCTCAATTATTAAAAAATGTAGACACTTCTTAGCTCATAAATTATATTAATTTTTCAAACTCAATGATTTGGTAAATAATTAGAATATCTAAGGTAAATTTCTCTTATATATTTTTTAATCATCAACTAATCATCTCATTTACACATTATTAAATTTTAAAAATAAATTTATATATCATTTTTAAAACATCAACATTTTCTGTACATAAATTGCACTTTTCTATTCATAATAATTTTCTTGACAAATTTTAAGTAAAGCTTTTCTTCAACGCCTAGGAGGGGCACACTAACCATCACATTAATATAGACAAGTTGCATTTCAATCTCCACCCCGAAAGTCATCCTAATTATGGAATTTGCTTTCCTACCGTCTTTACTGGACAATGGAAATAATATAAACTACAACTTCCAATTTTTATTTTAGGACTAGTTTTGTTTTGGATAAATTACACTTTTTGTCCCTTTGTGTTGGGCTACTTATTTACTTTAGTCCTTAAAAACATTTTTTTTTCCCTCACTTTAGAGTAAGGCCAAGTTTGGCATGTGACTAAAAAATCAAAAACTTAAAAAGTTACTCAAAAAATTAAAAAGTTATCACTATTCACAAAAAGTCAAAAAGTACGGCCGCACAACTCCCAATCCTAATTTTTCTCTACACACTAATTTATATAATTTTTTAATACACATTTTTCTATAAAAAGTCAAAAAGTTAGCCCAAACAACCATATTTTCTTCCTCAACTTTTTAGTCTAAAAATTCAAAAAGCACACTTATTTAAGACATCCCAAACAATCCCTAAATTTGAATGAAGGACAAAGTGAATTTTTACTCCAAAAAGTAAATTTACTCCGTTGGCATGGAGTAAATATTTTACTCCAAAACTTTTTACTTTTAAAAAATTTATCAACCTATATATCTTCTTTCTCTGATTTTGATTGATGGTATATGGATTGAACACTGATTTCATCAAGGATGCTTGATCAAATACAAAGTAAAATCCAACGGCCCAAATTCATCGACCTTTGTTCTTAGCTTTTGATTTACAACAATAAATAAATAATGTGCTTAACCTATTGTTGACGATTCTCTATAAGTAAGCAGTCTACTTATATATAATAATGAGTCATTTATATCTCAACTCTAATGCATTATCACACACACACATATATATATATATATATGTAACAATGTGGCTATTATTTTTCAAATCATTTGATTTTTCATAGTTAGGATGACTTTTTTTTTTATAAAAAATCGTTTTGTTTGTATTTAATGCGACACAATTACAAGTATTAGTGTGATAAATCTTAAGTCACTAAAATGAAATGGGTCCCATTTTATCAAAAACAATGCTAGCATAATTTTTTTAATTTTAAGGCCAAGTTTGGCTAAACAAAATAAGTGCACTTATTTCATCTTTTTATCTTTTTTGGGTCACATCAATCAACATCTCCTCTCTATTTTTTCTACACATAATACAATAAAAGTCAAAAAATGCACTTATTTAGTCTTCCCAAACTTGACCTCCAGTATCAATTTTAAAAGTTGAGTACGGAGTACTCCCATGCCACTTGAACCAAATAAAGAGAAAGGCCTATTTTGATAATTAGGAAAACAAATAATTTAATGATTTATTAATTTATTTGGGTTATATCAATTTTTTTTTAATTTTTTGACATATTTTTTCAAACAAAAGTTCAAAAAAAATCAAAAAATTAACTTTTTTTTTTTTTTTTTCTACTTTCAAAATAGGCCAAAGTGAACAAGAGAAAAGGTAGTCCACTTTCTATCATTGGTGTGTATGCCCAAGGAAGGTTCACCGTAATGTCTGTGTTCTTTTCAGCTTGCATGCGATTCAATTCTTATCAAAGGTCTCCTATACACTAGGACTGGGTCTAACAATCTATTCAAAAGCCAAGCAACGTATTAACAACGGAATGACTTTTCCACAACGTATCAACGACGGAATGACTTTTCCACAATCGACTTAAGGGTTGGGTTGGGATATTCTAAAAAAGTGTACTTTTTGACTTATTAATTTATATGAGTTGGGTTTGATGTGATGTGTTAGAGAGGTGATATGATTTAAATAAGATGATGTAATAGGATAGTAACTTTTTGACTTTTTGTATTATTTAGGCCAAATTTGGCATCCTCCAAAAAATCCAAAAAGTCAAAAAGTCACTATCCTATTTAAGTCACATCATCTTATTTAAGTCATATCACCTCTCTAACACATCACTTCAAACCCAACCCAAATCTAACCCATATTTCATAAAAAGTCAAAAAGTACACTTATTTAGTCTTCCCAAACTTGATCTTAGTTTATGCCAAACCAACCCTAAATCGTACTTGCCTCATTATTATTTTAAGAAGCAAGTTAAAAGTTAATATTTTATTTTTACTTTTTTGAAAAAATAGGAAAAAAAAAGAAATATAGGGATGATATAACTGAAAAAAAATTAAAAAGAAAAAAGTCAACTTTTAACTCAATTATCAAAATATGCCATGCATACTATTTAATTTTTAGAAACTTACGTCTAGGTTCTAATAAAGAAGTGATGTGATTCAAAGTTAATTTTTTAATTTTTTTTATGAAAAAGTATGTAAAAAAGTAGAGAGATGATGTAACTAAAAAAAAGTCAAAAAGTGACTTTTAACCCAATTGTCAAAATAGGTCTTAACCCCTATGCCACTGTTTAGTTTTTGCATACTTACGTGTAGGTTCTAATAGGTAAACTTATTATCTAATACGTTATATGATAATTAATGACTTTTTTTTATCAAACATTATTAAAAAAAGTCATTAATTATTAATTTTCAACGTCAGTTTGAAAATCTTGTCACAAAAAATGTCACTAATTATAAATTTTAACGATAGTTTAAAAAAATTGTCACAAAAAAATGTTATTAATTTTCAACTTTCAACGACAATTTGAAAAATTCGTCATAGAAAAATGTTGCTAATTGTAAGTTTTAGCGATAATTTATAAAAATTGTGAAAAATAAAGTCACTAATTGTTAATTTTTAGCGACATATACAAAAATCGTTACAAATTTTTTTTCGATTTTACTAAAACTTATTTTCAATAGTATTTTATGAGAATTAAATTTAACTATTAGAACCTATTACTACCATGGCAACGTTCGGTTTAATTTTTAAATTAACATTTGGATGAAAAAGTTAGAAAACATGTTTGGTTAATAAATTTTTAAAATTCTTTTTTCTCTTTCCTCTCTCCTTCTCTTTTTTATTAATAAATAAATCAATCAATCATTTTTTTTCCACTGCTCTCTTCTCTCTTATTCTCTCATATTCTACACATTAATCAATCAAATTTTCTTTCACACCTATCTATTTAATTAAAAAAATTAAAAAAATACAAATTATTATAAAATTATTTTCAAAACTCATAATCAAACAAATTTTTTATTTTTAAAACTCTTTTCAACAACTTATTATTTAAAATACAACTTAAAACTCAAAAAAAAAAAAAATCAAAAACTAAACCAAATGGAGCCCATGTGTTTGTGATGGGAGATTAGTATAATTCACTATGGCCTTTTTTGGGAAGGCAAAAAAACAATCAATTTATTGGTTTATTTGAATCATATCATCTCTATACTTTACATGTGTTTTTAAAAAAAGCCAATAAGCAAAAAAAAAAAAACCCCCCACTTCCCAAAATAAGCCTCTATTCTTATTTTTTTGAGTCATGTATCTATTCAATAGGGTGTACACAACACCACTATAAAATTTTCAAAAGACCAAATAAATACTCTTTAGCGTTTTGTCACGAATTGGGCGCTTGTCATTTTCTCGAAAAGCCGACTTCACGAGTGGTACTACATACCCCGTGCTTGCATTATTTCCAAGAATCTAACCCAAGTGATGTGATAGGAATTACAAGGTGCTTGGTGTATAATTCGTATTATCAATGAGTCAGTACATGACAGTTGGCACACTAACCATCACATTCAGTGTGTTTGGTTTCAATTTTTTGAATTCAATTTTTTACAAATTGAGTTTTTTTGTTTTTCTTGTGTTTTTTGTTTTTAGTATTTTTTTTTTTATTATTTTAAGCAATTTTTTACTTTTAGATGTACCTTACTTAGATGTATCTAAAAAGTAAAATATTTATGAAAAAATATTTTAAAAAATCAATAAATACACAAGAATACAAAAAATGTATTGAATTCTCATTTTTTTTTTTTTTTTGTATTTTTGGTATTTAGTGAATTTTCTAAAGATTTTTTTCACAAATATTATACTTTTTAAGTGTATTCATGTTAGATGTTCTAAAAATTAAAAAAATTGCTTAGAATATTAAAAACATTCAGTGAAAACAAAAAAAAATTTAATATTTTGAAAAGTGAATCCTGAAAATCCAAACCAAACAAACTGATTAATTTTGACAAGTTACATTTTAACTTAATTTAAAACTAAAAATTTGTACCCAAAAAAATCCATACAAAATCTTACCCCAACCCACACATAACCATCACATTAATTAATTTCGACTAGTTGCGTTCCATTTTATTAGAGTAGCTCATCCATCCACATCTTCGAAATGTAAGGCACACTGCCAAACTGGAACTTAGCTGGAGAAACACTGGCAGAATAGATTAAGCCCGAATGACCTGTCACAAAAAGAAGAGATTCTGGCGGTGGTTCGTCCACTCGGGGGCACTCCGACGATTAAGTCAGTTATCTCTCAAAGATAGCAAAAGTGCTTAACTCACTATTCAGATTATAAAAACATACCTTAGACACATGTGGATGCCTCTCTTTTATAGCCAACACTTACCGAATCCCGATAGAAGCCTAGCTTCAATGGACTTAGGATTACTGCTAATCTTGGACTCCCAGTAGGATTGGGATAAACTCTCTAAAAGTCTTATCTTTACCTAAACTGAAGTCCTCTCTCATTCTAGGACTCTTGTCCCTTATCCGCTTATCCCGGGTTTTGGTTTCTCCGCAGATAACCTCGGCCTAGCCGAGATAATCTCGGCGTCATGACCAGGACACGTGGCACCTCGGCTGGCACTTCGATGACACCTCGGCCACGTGTTGTCATTCAAAAATTATGTCCCTACAACTGCCCCCTAGGTTCTATTACCTCGGCATCCTAAGGTGATGGAACCTATATAGTTTCTTCATTCTAGCACATCGGTTAAGCTCGCTTTGTCCTTCATTACCGAGGTCATAATTTGTCGGCTTCACACGACCAGGACCTGTAATCTGTTTCATCAAGGCTTTAGAACCAATAACCTAGTTTGTTCAAGTTATTTAGCTGAGATCTGCCTCCCAGCCGAGGTCTTTGTTTCATCAAACCAAGAACTCCAAGAGTTTTCACACGCGCATGAGCTGTACGCACAGTATTTCAACCGTTTCTGCCATGCGTCTTTCCCCCACTGAGCCGTGTCTGATACGCACCATTAAGTCGCATCGCGTCTACGTACGTCGTCTGACAAACACGTCGTTTGAGGCACATCAATGGCGTTTTGCTGCCTCTTCGCGTTTTTGACAAAACTTCTTCCCTCTCTCCTCGTCTTCTCACTTCTTCATCATCACTTTCGCGTACAACCCTCTCTTTCTCTTACTTTCTCAAATCCGCCATTGTTTCAAGTTCTCAAGCTCTGTAACCACCACCGTTCACCTCCTCCGGCCAGGCTCTTGCTGATCTTTTCCGTTTGCTGCCATCATCTAACTCCGGCGTACTCAACACCGGCTTCATTTTTCTTCGGTGAGTCATTGTTGCTCGCTGATTTAACTTCTTGTTTTAGTTTCTTGTTTCTCTTCAATGAACTCCACTGCTTTACTTGTTGCTTTTGCAATCCTGCTCATGTCTTTGATTGTTTAATTTGTATCTTGAATTCCACCATGTATCGAACATGTTTGTTTTATGATTCTGTTTTTGCCCAATCCATTCTTGAATGTACATACACTGCTCACATACTTGTTGATTTTTGCCACTGTTCTTGGCTTCGCACCCTTGTACACACTCTGTCACAGTGGTCTTAGTGGTTGATCACGATTCCTAATTCTGAATCACTATTCTTGTTTTGTGTTTTCTCCAGATTCTTGCCTTCAATCTTCGTTTCCATAGATCTAGGTTTGGGATTTGTTTGTAGAACCCACGAATTTTAGGAAAAACTGAAACAAATTCCACTTAGATCCTTACAAACTCTCGCCCCAGCATACGTCTAGGTTTTAGCCGAGGTCATCCAAACCTTCACCAAACACTTCTTTCCGAAATCCAACAACATCCCCCTAAGCCGATATCATGGGTATGTGGAAGCATAGGGTAGACACCCCAACTAAATTAGAATTCTTTAGGCAAGAGTTTTCCATCCCGGCCGGCGTCCATCTGGGGTTGGCTGGGGAGGACGACTCCATTATGCCTGATGGGAACTTCATGCCCTTCCTTGTTGTAGCTTTCATAGAATATGGATTTAGGTTTCCACTTAACATCCTTTTCCGAGAAGTCCTCGATTACTATAAGCTCAACCCGATGCAACTAGCCATCAACTCCTACAGAGTTATAAATGGTATCATAGCCTTAGCCAGCGCAGAAAAAGCCAGGGTAACTTTAGCTGATATCCAATACTGCTACACCATGTGTGGCCTTAGTTTAGAAAAAGGCTACATTTACTATCTCAAGCCAAGGTCAACACAATACAAACTCATTGCCGACCTCCTAGACTCCACCAAGGGAGTCGGGGATGATTACTTCATTGTCTCGGGCAACTGGGAGTTCGCTCCAGATGAGGACCGTCACCTCTACCCTTTTAGCCGTACATTTTTCAAAAAGGGAGAAGGTAAGAGCCAAGTGTTGCACTTACTTGCTTTCAAGTTTTTAGTACTTTGTTCCTTCTATATATTATGAAGTCTGTGTTTTTTTTTTCCTTGCAGTTCTTCTACAGCCACCCAAAGGCTTTCACAAGTCCTTTTTTCCCAGTAAGGACCTCAAAAAGCTGTTAGATCTGCCAATTCAGCGGCAGAGAGCTCCTTTGCTGCTCAACTTTATTCCGACTTACAAGTCGGTGTTTCCCGACATCTCGAAGAAGAAGAAAAGCAAGTCTCCCCCTTCCACAACAACTCCTCCAACAGCTTCATCACCTCGGCCAGATCAGGGATCAACCTCTGATCCAACAGAGCAACCGTTGACCTCTGCTCTACAACTGATCCCTCCATCCCAACGCAAACGCCGACGTCGAACTACAATTGCCGCCGAGATGGGTCGCAAGAAAGCTGTTGCAAACGACCTCCTTGCCGATATCCCCAACACCGTCGCCACACAACCTTCTCCATCCCAGTCTCAACCAAAACCAAAACCCAAAAGATTGAAGAAGGCCCAACCTAAGGCAACGGTGACTCAGATCGACTCTGAGGATACCTTACCGATCTCCAAAATTGTCGAGGCAGAAAAGAGTGCCTCCGCAGCCGAAAAGAGGCCTGTCGAGGCCGTACGCTCCGAATCAACTAGGTTAAAGAAACCAAGGTCCGAGTCGGTGACCACCTCGGGGTCTATGAAACCAGATGCCCCCTGGGCTCCCCCAATACGATTGAGAACAAGCCAGTCAGGGCTGGCGACAGCGCTGACGACATTGAAGTCGGCGTTGCCCTCTCTACCGCCTTGCTCCTTCCCAATGATCTCAACCGAAATGCCAAATTTAGAAAGTACGAAAACTTCGCTTTAATGTTGCAACACTCCGTCTAAGTAAGCCCTTAACACTTTGTACTTTTTCATTTTCTGCTATTTCATACTTAGAGAATTTTACTAACTTGTTTTTGCCATTCCTTCTAGGCGATCCAGCATGGCCACTCCTTTGCGATGCAAGCCTTTGCCATCAACAAGGAGTTGGCCAATAAAACCAAGGAGGCTGTTGCCTTGCAACGGACCATCAACAAGGCCAAGGCAAAGATGAAGAACTTGACAGATCAGGCCGAGGCAGCCAAGAAGGCTCAGGAGGACGCCAAGGAAAAGGCTGATGCTGCGGAGGCCATTGCCAAGGTCCTTACGGCAGAAAAGAAAGAGGTCGAGGCCCAAAAAGAGCTTCAAGATGCCTTGGCCACAAAAGAGGCTGAGATCAAGGCTGCAGATGAGAAGGCATATACCGAGGGAGTGACCGACGTTAAGGAAGATTACAAAAAACAAGTCAGACAAGCATGCAATAAGGGCTATACCCTTGGTTAGATGGCTGCTCTGAAAAAGTTGGACGTCCCCGAGGACTCCCTACTCAAGAACTCCGGCGACCTTGTCCTGCCATTCCCCCCTACTCCAAGCCAATCCGAGGACGAGGCTGAGTCCGAGGAGGAAGCTAGGCCCGAGAAAACGGAAGAAGCTGCTGGGGCCAAGTCTCCAACTCTAAATGAGCAAGTCTTGGACTTGACTCAGGATGAGGAGGATGAGGTCTCAAAGGATGCTTCCTCCCAGAAGACAAACTCCGAGGTGCCAATCTCCGAGAAGAGCCTCGATCAAACTCTATAGAAGATCGATGTTGAGCTCGAGGCTGAGAAGGCTGCTGAGAAGTCTTCCCAATTGTCTTCTGGGGTCGAGACCCAGTCCGCCACAGACGCCAAGTAGTCCATTTCTCCTTATTTCTTGTACCTTGTACTTTTTTCCAACTCTTGAAACAATATCTTTAATTTGGCCGACGTGCCACTTTTTGTAATTCGCTTAAGTCATCCTTTTGTAGGCCGAAGTGCCCTTTTCCTAATGTAAATACAACTTCTTGTTTCAAATGCGTGTATGTTTGTCTTCTTTTTTATGCTTGTATGATTCTATACTTAGAATATTTTGCATGTCTTCAACCTACACCTTAACTGTGTAATCTTCTCGGTATGTAACACCTCAGTTATACCCACTAACGGTTTATCTTGTCCTCGGCTTAACACTTGAAAATATTGTAAAGAATATTTTCACAAGTGTTTACATAAAGCTTGCCACTTTTCTTTTACTTGACAAGATTTCTATCTTCAAATTTCTTCCAAGTCTTGGCAACATGGTAATCTCGGCAAGTACATAAGCATTTCTTTCAATACAACCTTGGCTTAACTTGTAAACTTTTCTCAAAATTTCAACAAGTGTTAAACCAATCTTCCTTTAATCATAACCTCGGCTAAACTTTGACTTGTAAATTTTTCTTAAAATTTCAACAAGTGCTAAAAATGACCCCAGTTTAACTTCGACTTGTAAATTTTTCTTTAAATTTCAACAAGAGTTAAACTAATCTTAGCTTGTAAATTCCAACTCCCAAGCATCATTCTCCAGCCCTCTGCCCGCTAATGTGAACTTAAGTTCCACTTGGGTTCTCATTAAGCATGTGGCTTTGGCCTCGTTGCCGAGGTAAGATTCAAACAGAGGCTGGCCGAGGTTAACAACCTTGGTTCTTCTGTTAATCTTACTGATATAGGTTAACTCAACTTAGTTCAACTCTATTAAATGCAAGTATAATTCAATTCTGCCATATAATAAGTCTAAGTTATTCATCATGTTTCAATCAGAAACATCGCCAACTTAGTTCAACTCTATTATATGCAAGTAGGAACTCTACCATATAATAAGTCTAAGTTATTCGTCATGTTTCAATCAGAAACATCGCCAACTTAGTTCAACTCTATTATATGCAAGTATAAACTCTGACATATAATAAGTTTAAGTTATTCGTCATGTTTCAATCAGAAACATCGCCAACTTAGTTCAACTCTATTATATGCAAGTAGGAATTCTGCCATATAATAAGTCTAAGTTATTCGTCATGTTTCAATCAGGAACATCGCCAACTTAGTTCAACTCTATTATATGCAAGTATAAACTCTGTCATATAATAAGTCTAAGTTATTCGTCATGTTTCAATCAGAAACATCGCCAACTTAGTTCAACTCTATTATATGCAAGTAGGAACTCTGCCAGTTATTCGTCGTGTTTCACTAAGAAACATCGTCTAAGTGGCTGGTCAGCCATATTACCCAAATGTAAAAATCAAGCTAAAACTTTATTATTACTTTGGCTAATAACAAAAACTTTAAAAAAACAAGAAAATCTAATGATCGAAAAACTTCAAATTGCAAGTATTCTAAGGTCTTGGCAACTCTTTGCCTTCACTGTCTTCAAGCCGATATGCCCCATTGTCCAATACTGAGATGATTTTATAGGGTCTCTCCCAATTTGGGCCAAGCTTGCCCTCTCTGGGATCCTTCTTGTTGCCAACAACCTTTCTCAAGACGAGGTCCCCAACTTGGAACTCTCTTGGGTTGACCTTCTTATTGTAAGCCCTGGCAAGCTACTGCTGATATGCCCCCAGCTGAATTGCTGCTTTCTCTCTTCTTTCCTCTAGTAGATCCAGATCTCGGGCTAAGAATGCATCATTAGTCCCATTCTCCATTCCCTGGGTTCTGATCCCTGGGATGCCGACCTCTAATATGATCATTGTCTCTGTGCCAAAAGCCATGGCAAATGGGGATTCCCCAGTTGATCTTCTTGGCGTGGTCCGATATGCCCAAAGTACACTGGGTAGCTCATCCACCCACTTTCCCTTAGCTGCTTCCAGCCTCTTCTTGATTCCATCCTAGATGACCTTGTTGGATGCTTCTGCCTGATCATTACTCTAAGAAAAGCTTGGGGTCGAGTAATAGTTCTTGATTTTGTACTTTGCATAGAAGCTCTTGATTAGCTTACTGTCAAACTGTGTACCATTGTCTGCTATTATTGCTCTTGGGATCCCAAACCTGGTGATAATGTTCTTCCAGATGAAGTTCTTCACATCAACGTCCTGAATCTTTGCAAGGGGTTCCACTTCTACCCACTTGGTGAAGTAATCTGTTGCTACCAGCAAGTACTTTCTTTGTCCAGTTGCTTGAGGTAGTTGTCCAACAAGATCCACGCCCCATTGGGCAAATGGCCAAGGACTGGACACTAGGTTCAAGTTTGCTGCTAGTTGATGTATCAAAGGTGCAAACCTCTAGCACTTCTCACACTTCTTGACATAGGCTTCAGCATCTTTCTACATGTAGGGCCACCAGTACCCTTCAGTAATGGCCCTATGAGCAAGTGACCTGCTCCCAGCATGGCTTCTACATACTCCTTTGTGTATTTCATACAGAAAGTCTTCAACCTGTGAAGGATGTACACACCTCAAAAGGGGTCCAGTAAATGATCTTCTGTAGAGATGTCCTTCTGTTGTCAAACTGAATCTTGCCGACATCAGCCTGATCTTGTGTGCTTCTTTACGGTCATCTAGCAGTTTTCCCTCTTTAAGGAACACTATAATTGCATCCATCCAGCTTGGTCCCATCTCCACCCACATTGCTTCATGCTCTGTGTTCAGTGGTTCTATGCTTGGACCTGACAAATAGTCCACCATTATCGTCCTTGCCTCTCTAGGTTTTATTACACTAGCAAGGTTGGCCAGAGCATCAGCATGGCTATTATCATCTCGGCTAACCTGCTGTAGTCGGCAATTCTAGAATAAGGCTACCAGTCTGCCCACCTCCTTTACATAGGCCGACACCCTTTCATCTCGGGCCGCGTTCGCTTGTTGCCTAGTTGACAATAAGCTGGGAGTCACAGAAGACTATTACATCGTCGGCTTCCATGGTTGCTGCCAATTTTAATCCTACAATTAGTGCTTCATACTCTGCTTCATTGTTTGAGGCCTTAAACCCCAAACGAATGGATTGTTCCAGTATCTGTCCATCTGGCGATACTAGCACTACTCCTGCCCCCGCTCCTTATCGGTTCGAACTCCCATTAACAAACAGTCGGAAGGAGTCGCCGATGTAAATACTGCATGGCCTGAGTTTCTCTTCTTTCCTCTGTTCAGCTACCCCCAACTGGGTTTCTCCTTGTTCACTTCGGCTCAACGGAGCCCGATGTGTGATGGCGCCTAGTGTGAACTCGGCCACGAAGTCAACCAAAACTTGGCCTTTGATTGCTGTTCTGGGTCTGAATTCCAGGTTATATTAGCCCAACACCACTGCCCATTTGGCTATTCTGTCTGTCAGATCTCCCTGCTACAACAGGGATTTCAGGGGATGCTTAGTTAATACCACAATTCTGTGGGCTTGAAAGTAATGATTCAACTTCTTAGAAGCCATTACTAAAGCTAGTGTTAACTTCTCCAAGGGCAGATATTTGGTCTCTGCATCTGCTAGGGTCTTACTCACGTAGTAAACTGCCCTTTACTCTCCTTTCTCTTCCCTAATCACTACTGCACTTACTGCATGTTCTGAAACTGCCAAGTATAAGAACAGCTCCTCTCCAAGTACTGGATTTGAGAGAACTGGAGCTGTGGTTAAATACTTCTTCAAGTCAGCCAAGGCGACTTCACACTCTTCTGTCCACAAGAAGTCTGTGGCTTTCTTTACTAAGCTAAAGAAAGGTTTGTATTTGTCAGAGCTTCGGCTTATGAATCTGTTCAGGGCTGCAGCCCTTCCAGTCAACATCTGCACTTGCTTTGCCGATGTTGGGCTCTCCAACTCCAAAATGGCCTTGATTTGATCAGGGCTAGCCTCAATGCCCCTTCTGGTAACCAAGTATCCTAAGAACTTACCAGACCCAACTCCAAATGCGCACTTCGACGCATTGAGTCGGAGCCGATATGTTCTAAGGATGGCAAACACTGCTTTTAGGTCTTCCAGATGATCCTCAGGTTCCTTGGTCTTCACGACCATGTCATCTATGTATGCCTCTATTGTTCTGCCAATTAGCTGTCTGAACATCTTGGTTACCAATCTCTGGTAAGTTGCTCCTGCATTTTTCAACCCAAAAGGCATCACTCTGGAGCAATACAGCCCTTTTGGGGTGATAAATACAGTCTTCTCCTTATATGGGGAGTACATAGCTATCTGATGGTATCCCCTCTATGCATCCAGGAAGCTCATCCTTCCATGCCCTGAAGTGGCATCCACCAATTGGTCGATCTTGGGTAGTGGGAAACTGTCTTTGGGACAAGCCTTGTTCAAGTTAGTGAAGTCCACACAGACCCTCCACTTCCCATTCTTTTTCTTCACAACCACCGTATTTGATAACCATGTCGGGTAATTTACCTCTCGAATGGCCCTGGCCTCTAGAAGTTTATTCACTTCCTCTTCTACTGCCTCAACATGCATCAATGTCGGCCTTCTTGCTCGCTGGATGACAGGTTTAACCGACCTGTCTACGTTCAATCTATGACAAGTGACCTCGGGGTCAATGCCAGGCATCTCGTACGGCGTCCAGGCGAACATTTCAATGTTTGCTCTCAAGACCGCCTCTAGCTCATTTTCTTCTTTCTCGGCCAAGCCCGAGCCAAGAAAGAAGAAGCGCTCTTCATCTCCTTGCTGGACTAAGATCTTCTTCAGGGCTTCCTCACTCTTCTCGGTTGGCTCTTTGCCGACGTCCTCCAGGACTTCCATGTCCTCATCTTCAATCTCTGCTGTTTCTGCTTCTCGTATATTACAGGTAGATTTCATTGCTACCATGGAGCAATCCTTTTCCTGCACCTAATCCCCTTTGACCTCCTCTATTCCATGCTCTGTTGGGAATTGCAATAGCTGGTGCAATGTTGAGGGAACAGCCCCCATTGCATGCATCCATGGCCTTCCCAAGAATGCATTATAAGGGGAGGGAGTATCAATTACTGTGAACTCAGTTTTTATCTTCTTGGTGCCGGCCTGCACCTCCAAACTAACTGTTCCCAAGGGCCATGTCGGCATTCCATTGAACCCAACCATTGGGCCATTAGACTGCTCCAGGTCATCTTGCTGAAGGCCAAGCTCCTTGTAATATCTGACATACATAATGTCACAAGAGCTGCCTTGGTCAATTAAGATGCTCTTCACTTGGCACTCACCAACCTGGAGGGATACTACCAAGGCATCATTGTGTGGATGTTGCACCATCTCTAGGTCGTCTTCAGGAAAGGACACCACTGGTCCCTAGCACTCGTCTGCCCTAGGTCTTTTCTCCCTAACCTGGTACACATGTTGCAAGTGTTTTACCTTCTGAGCCTCCCCACGTATTTTATTCTCATTGACCTTCGAGTGAATCACATTGATCACCCGAGCTCCGCCTGCCTGCGGTTGTGGTGTTGGAAGAGGCGGTGCTGCCGGTGCCTGGGGCAATCTTGCTTGTTCTTCCCTTGTCCTGGCCTCGTGTATAAGGTCCCTTAAATGACCTTGTCTTACCAGGTCTTCCAGATGTGCTTTCAAGGCTCTGCACCCCTGAGTCAGATGCCCATCCTCGTTGTGGTAGGCACAATGTTTGCCAAGGCTTCTTCCCATAAATTCACCAGAGCCCTTACTGGTGCTCTGTAATAAGGCTAATTTCGGATTTTCTGCAAGACTTTGTAAATTTGGATTCGGAATATGGTTATGACTGCCTGCGCAGCCCTTAATCCTGTCTCTTGCTTGTTGTATCTGCCATTACCTCGGCCTCTCTTCGGCGACCCGTTTCCCTTCTTTTGTTGTGACGCCTTTGTCCCTGGCGTGTCTTCCTCGGACCTCGCATACTTCTCAATTCTGGCCATCAATTCCTCCATACTTTTTGGCAGTGTCTTTGCCAATGATTTTTGAAGCAAACAATCATCTTTCAGGCCGTTCTTAAAAGACACGACCGCCACCTCTTGGTTGCATCCTGGTATCCGATTGAATACCTCATAGTACCTTTTGGCATAGGCCCTAAGGCTTTCATCCTCACTGATTCTCAGAGCCATCAGGGAGTTCACCATTAATGGCTGTAGCTTGTTTGTCACAAACTTGGCCACGAACATCTCGGCCAGGCCCTCCCAGGTTTTCACAATTCCTTTTGGCAACTTGTGAAACCAGTCCGATGCAATTTCCCCAAAGGACGAGGGGAACACCTTGCAGAGCAACGGGTCGTTTCCAGTGTATAATGCCATTGAGTTTAGGTACAAGCCGACGTGAAAGTTGGGGTCGAACTTACCATCATATATCTGCAATCTCGGCATGTGAAACCTCTTCGGGGCATCATATTTTTCCAACTCCATCGAGAACAACGTTCTCGGCTTGACCGGGGAAGTTACCTCAGCATTTTGTTGCTTCCTCTGGAGGTAATCCCTTAGATCCTCCTTGGTTCGTCCACGAGCTCGGCTGTCTCCGGATTTCAGCCTTTTTGGCACGCTACTTCCGGTGTCATTGTAAGTCCTCTTGGACCTCTCTCTGTTAGTTGCGTCGAAACAGAGTTCCTTCCCTTGAATATGCCGATGTTCCTTGGGGTCAACCTCTTTGGTATGATGTGTCCTCCTCGAATCTCCCTTCATTGACTCTCCTCACCCGACCTCCCTGGAAGGTCGATGAGAGTGGTCCTTGGTCCTGGTGTGCTAGGGGGCTACAGGGACTGTTTTCTGCCCTCCTTTCTAGGCATTGTTCTTGGCAGCTGGAATTGGCGTGTCTTGCGGCAGGAATGGTGGCTGCATGACATTGTTTTGCATTATGAAATTGATGACCGTTTGCAGGTCCGCCAATTTGTTCGCCATCCCCTTCATCTCTTCGTCCCTCCGCAGGCATCTATCTTTCCATACCTGGAGGTCGTCCTCATTGTAATACCCGTTTCGATCCGATTTCTTTGGTATGTCGCCCTTCTGGCTAACGTCTTTCTTTCCGTGATTCTGGTCTTGAGTCTCCTCGTTGCAACCATCTTCCTCCATGTTAGGGTCAACTTGTTTAGTACTCCCAACAGGAGTGTCGTCCCCAACCTTCTCTTTATGTCCGTCGTTGGCCATCTATTCTTCTTTCTTTCCCACAGACGGCGCCAAATTGTGTGTGTCAATTTCTGACCACACTGTCAAACTAGAACTCAGCTGGAGAAACACTGGCAGAATAGATTAAGCCCAAACGACCTGTCACAAAAAGAAGAGATTCCGGCGGTGGTTCGTCCACCCGGGGGCACTTTGACGATTAAGTCAGTTATCTCTCAAAGATAACAAAAGTGCTTAACTCACTATTCAGATTATAAAAAACATACCTTAGACCCATGGAGGTGCCTCTCTTTTATAGCCAACACTTACCTAATCCCGATAGAAGCCTAGCTTCAATGGACTTAGGATTACTGCTAATCTTGGACTCCTAGTAGGATTGGGATAAACTCTCTAAGAGTCTTATCTTTACCCAAACTAAAGTCCTCTCTCATTCTAGGACTTTTGTCCCTTATCCGCTTATCCCGGATTCTGGTTTCTCTACATATAACCTCGGCCTAGCCGAGATAATCTCGGCGTCATGACCAGGACACGTGGCACCTCGACTGGCACTTCGGTGACACCTCGGCCACGTGTTGTCATTAAAAAATTATGTCCCCACAGTTCATAACTGGCTCCCTGTTGATCTTTTCTTTCTTTATTCTCATTTCTTGTATTTGTATTTTTTAATAAGGTAAATTATTCTCTAGAACATTATAATTTATCTTTGTATCAATTTAGTATATGTATAAAGGCTTAAAAATAATCAATTTCAAAATTGTTAAAAAATGATCCTAACTAGTTATTAGAAGATCCCAACCTTCTTGGCAATGGAAGTCGAAAAGGTTGGGGTCAACCCATATGCTAGAAACAGTAGACAACACTGAAACCTTAAAATATCACTCCTAAATTCACTCATAATAACGTGACAACTAAAACATTGAGTTCATATGCATCATTTTTTTTTTTCATTTCTATTCCTTTTTCATAGAAAAAGTTTATGAATACAAAAATCAATCGCCATATCACATAAGGTGAGTCTCACAACCATGCAACTGGGTTGTGTACCGTGTTCCCTTATTAAATGTGGTAGAAGCATAGCAATTGTAGTAAAAATAAGAGTTGTTAATATGCATGTATGAGAAATTGCTGCATCTTGTTCAAGTAGGAGAGATTACCAGAACTCAAATTCTAAAAGATATAGAGGGGAACATTCTTTTCATTGTGGCTTGGCTTGGGATTGCTGAAGGGAAAACATAAAAAATAAAAAATTAACAATTGAGGTTTCAACACAATGTTTAAAACTTTTAAAAAAAAAAAAAAAAAAAAAAAAACGCAAAATATATAGAAATCCTCATACATAATAGTTGTAACAAGAAGGTCCCCCAAAAAATATGATATGCAATATTTCTAAATAGACATTTTTCTTTGATGGGAAACTCAAGCATCGAGTTTATTCATTTATTGGATAAAACTCAATTCTGGGCTCAAAACACACGCATGCAAATGCCACAGTAGCAACAAGAACAATGTACCCTACAACCACTGGATTAGTTGGAGGCAGAAGGTGCAGGTCTAAGACGTCAGTTAGCATTACTTTTGGAATAGAACATGATGCCAATGATGAAAGGAGTTCTCCCAGATGCTTTTTCATGATTGTTTCCAGTGCTATCACCTCAAAGCTATAAGCATTACACTTTCCAGTCACAACCATGGTGTAGACAAGTTCTGCACAAACAAAAAATCAAAGAAATAAATCATAGACTTCACTTTCTCTTTAAATAAGTTAATGAAGTGCAATTCCTAAAGTGTTTTTAGTTATCATGAATAATTGAGTTAGAGAAAAATAATTACTATTATTTAAACATTTTAGCTCAATTTTTCCCACTTTATTTAAAATTAAAAATAATAATAATACCTATAAAGGAAAATGTACTTTTGCTACCTGGGGCAATATATCCATAAGTTCCTGCAATTATAGTTTGATTCGATGACTTCAGATATAGTAATCTTGTAATGCCAAAGTTGAAACAAAAGCCTCCAATTTAGAGTTCAATATAATATTGTTGCTTGATATATCTCAGTGAACAATAGGTGGATTGTAATCACGATGAAAGTAGGACAGAGCATGTGCTATTGCTTTAACAATTTCACCCTTTGAGTCCATCCTAATTCAACATCTTCGGCATCAATCCTCAAGGCACAAAACAAACTTGCCCTTTCCATGTACTCGTACACCAAGAACATGCATCAGTTGTGCAAACAGAACCTGTAAAGCTTCACTATGTTTCGGTGCTGTATATTACTTAACATTTGAGCCTCATTTTTTAAACTCTTGTCGAAAACGGGCTCTTCTGCTTCCAAACGATGAAGTTTCTTCAAGGAAACTATTTTTCCACTTGGCAACTGAGCTCCATAACCGCCAATTTTGATGCAATGTCTGATGTCAAAGTCGTTTGTTGCTTCGATGATGTCTTCATATGCAATTCTATCATCATAATTCCATATTGAGCAAATATTTCCATTTGTCATTGCCCTCGTCTCACTTTGGTTTTTTAGGCCTTGTGACAACAAAAATACACAAATGCAAGCAAGGCAAGGCCAAACATGTGGGAGAGAGACGCGATGACAGTAAGCTCCAATACATAGAATAACAACAGTAGCTGCCATGTATACTGATACAACTATGAGTACAAAAACAGAATAAACAGAGGACAGTATCTTACTCATAATTGATCATGTGATATGGATTTTGTTGCTGTAAAATAATAGAGGATCTATTTATGCAATGCATCCTCGTATCAAAACTCAAAAGGCTTTTGAACAATATTGTTGGTGTGGACTGTCGATCTTTTGTTAGTGTGGACTGTTGAGAGAGCGATTGAATGACTTTAAGCACAAATCCAAACCACCCAGATTCATCTACTCTTGGACACTCGGCTTTTGATTTATCACAAAAAAAGACTGAAAATTAATGTGCATAACGTCTTGTAGATGGATCTCTCAACTTTGATTTTTAAATTGAGATTAAAAAAATGAAATAAAAATAAAAAAGTGTGAAATAAATAAAAAAGGCAAAAGCAAGGTTGTACACCATATGTATACGATGGCAGATTCCAGTAGCTTAAGATAGGAAAATGTTGCAGGAAAAGCAATGTTTCGGTGCCATTTTCAACCTAATTTTATTTATCCAAACAACATAAAAGGCCAAAATTCTCTAGTTTAAATTGATTTTGACTATGTTGTCTAGACCTATGGAGCCTACACAAGTCCCATTTCAATAATTCAAACTATTTATTTGTAGTACCATTCATGTATATCATCTATGAAAAAAAATTATGCCGATCTAATAATCATAATTTTTTCATTTTATTGTGATTGTCTCTAAAAAAAAAGAAAGATGGTCTATTTTAAAAAAAACACACTTGTGATCCATTTCTTCGCAAACAAATGCAATAAAATAAAAAGACTACGATTATTTGATCAATCTTTTTTTTTTTTTATTATAAAATTCGCATTTTCATACTCAACATTTTCATTAAAATCCCAGTTTAGTTCCACTTTAATTGTCCTAAAAGAAAGTAAAATGTGGCATATATACCGATTTTTGTTAGTCTCATTAATATCATATAGATAACATTGTAAGGGGGTTGAAGGTTAGCAAGATGATTAGAGAGGCAAAACTATGTTAATGGTTCAATAATGGTGGAAGTGGCTGGAGAATGAGCAACAGAAATGATTTGGGAGTTGGAGAGTGTGTAGTTGGGTAAGGGTGAAGCAAGTGGCTTAAGAAGAAATGTATGGCAATACCAAAATGGGCAGCATTTGCCCCAAATCCCCAAAAATTCCTCTCTTGTACCTTGGAAAATGGGTCCTATTTATAGGTTTTTCCTTGGTACCAAGACGACACCAAGTGGCCAAATAGAGAGTGGACATGTGTCCCAGAGGATCACATGGAATATTCTGCCTTGAGCCACCAGGCTGAAGGTGCCACGTGTCCCTCTGCATGTATTGTGTACTATCTGTTTGCCTCCGCAAACTACCTTTTTGAACCTTAGCAAGTGTAGTTGTGACGGGAGTGTTTGGCACTGCAACTTCCTTTTGAGCTTCAGCAATTGCAGTTGAGGCGGGAATGTTTGCCGCTGCACTTGCCTTCTCAGCTCGAAGCTCAGCAAGTGCACTTGCAGCAGTAGACCTTGTTGCTGCACTTGTCTTCTCAGTTCTATTTAGCTACTACATGCATTCTCAGGACTCTATTAGCCTGCTATCGACTATGTTCATGTTCATCTCAGCGAAACCTCTACCCTTAGCCACCTAACCACAAATTTCGCAGCTTCCCAAGGCGAAGGCCACAGCCAAGCCTGCTATCAGCCATGCTATGCCTTAGTACCAAGCCTAAGGGGGCTTCCTTAGTCCTGCCTGTGCAGGTCCATGACCTGGGTAATGGAAAGGGAGTCCTTATGCTCGGGCTATCCTGCTCCCATCTTCGCGGGATTGCCGCGGTAGACTGGTATCTCTGGGCCTGCTATCAGCTCCAACCAGTAAGTCTTGGGGCCTACTATCAGAGACAAGTTAAATGAATTTTAGGGCCTGCTATTAGCCCTAGGCTAGCAATGCCATGAGGCCTGCTATCAGTGCCAAGCATTAGCCTCTACTTGTAGAGGGGAAGCTTTTCCCAAAGGTTGCTTATCACCTTGGCGGGATGTTTCCTCTGCAAGTTGGTTATGGCGGCCATAGTTGTTACGGTAGTCATTTTCCATGACAAGTTCAAATGACAAGACTGATAATATTAGAGATGGCGGCGCTGACAAAATGCCTCCTCAACTTGCGCTGCAAGTACTGCCTCTGCAACTTAGTTACTTCGGTTTTCTCTTTCCCTTAGCAACTTCAAATGGCGGCGGAACCAAAGATATTAGGAATGGCGGCGCTGAGGCAAAATGCCTCAGCAACTTTCCCGTTATATTTGTTGCCTCTGCAACTTGACCATTGCATGTGTTACCTCTGCAACTTGACTTAGGCATTTTACTTCGTGGAGTCCATTTGGACCCTTGGCGGGTCAGACCTGCTTCGGCCCACTGTTGGCCCACTTCCCCTAGGCTTTGGCCCATGCTCCTCCAGTCATTCCTGGTTGCCTTAAAGGGGGCGACCCCAGCGCTTAGCTCCACAGTTAATTTGGGGCTTAATTTCTGACCCTCTACATTTGCTCTCTGTGCAGTAGGGGACATGCTCCTGGTTTCCCGCACGTGCATGACGTCAGCAAGTAACCCAAGGGTTGCATCGGTTGGGTCAGAAGTTGCGTTGGCTCTAAAAAGGTGCCCCCTTTGACTGACGGGTCCTAATGGGCCTAGGGAAGCGTGTTGGCGCCTTTTTGCTGCTTTCTTTATAAATAGCCCCCCTTGGGTCCACCGATCCCCCACTTCTACCACAACACACTTTTTGTCTTCTTGTCTTCGTTTCTTCCTTGCCCCTACTTTCCAAAGTCTTCTTTACTTTTCTTTATTCTTCCTTATGGCCAGCACAAGGTTTCTACCCGACAGGGCTGCCCCACCCCCAACTAAGTGGAAG
Organism: Camellia granthamiana; assembly: GCA_036172215.1. Lineage (NCBI taxonomy): Eukaryota > Viridiplantae > Streptophyta > Magnoliopsida > Ericales > Theaceae > Camellia > Camellia granthamiana. Next base: position 102,432 of record JAXFYN010000511.1, read on the forward strand.
AGGGCCCTATACTTCGGAGGGTTGGCTGACCCCTTCTGGAAGGCAGTTGACTCATTCGTTCTTGATGCCCTTCCTCTAGAGGAGCCTCTACTCCCTTTTGGTAAGGCTACTTTGGATGATGCTGACATGGTGAACCCAGTCTCTGTACTGTGGTTTCACATGGAGCGTGGCGACTTTCCCCATTCATACATCTACTATCACACTCATTCGGGTCCTCCAGGACACTGGTCCCTTTGGGTTGATGACATCATTGCAGATGGTGGCTTCAAGCAGCGCTTGAGGGATGTTCATCTCTTCAATGTCGTTCTGATTCCAAGGGAGTTGTCAGTGCGTAAGGTACAAACCAACACTGATATGGTTGTCTCCTGCTGGAGCCGCGACACTCAGACCTTTGCCTTGGCATGGGGGGAGATAACTCCAAGCCTCGAAGACGTTGCCATCCTTCTGTGCTTAAGTACCCATAAAGACCACCCCTTCAATCCAGCGTCCTTGACTTCTGCAGAACAAGTTGTTGTTACCGCCCTCCAAAGTGTCTTTTGAGAGGCACGGAATATGGCTCCTGGTACGATCTTAAGACTGAGGAATTGCTCCTGAAGAGGCCTAAGAGGGACAAGACCACCTACCTTTCTTGGCTGAAACATTTCTTCAAGGACCTACAACCAGTTATGGGCGACATCATAGAGGAGAGCCGCAACTCCGTAGTTGGGCTGGGCTATCGCGGCAACTTGTACCTGGTTACCTTTGTCAATTATTTCATCTCTTTTTTTTGTTCTCCCTAGCAACCCTGCTAAGAGCATCAATCCTCTGGTGTTCCATTTAGCTGTTAAACTTTGTAGCGACAGTTAAATTCCTCTGGCCCCCCTCTTCTTGGCGAAATTATACTTCCGTCTTGACCTCATTCACTCGGACATGGAGTGATCCATGGGCCGCTATGATGTATGGAGCTTTGTACATACTCAGTTCCTGACCGCTTTCTTCTGCGAGTGATTCCCTGCTATAGGCCTCGCCCTTAAAGAGCATGAGCCCTTCTTCACTGATGAAGTCCTTGATACAGAGGGTCGACCTGTCACGAGGAAAGTGCGCCAATCCCTCCCTCGGGGGCAATGTTCGTCCAACCCTTACAAGTTGCTCTTCCCCCAATTGGTGTAACAGTACGCATGACTCATTCCAGACTGAGAACAGCCTAGGAGGCAGTGGCATCAATTGTTGAGGCACGTGCCTCACCAAGTAAGAAGAGACTTCGAAAGGTACTCATACTTAGAAAATATTTTGCATTACTCCCTTGGGTTCTTTATGTTTATTTTAGTAATCACATGATCTTTTCCTTTTCAGGGCCCATTGGCCATACCACCTTCGGGTCTTGGAGGTTCTTCTACTGCCATCGGAATTTCCTCAGATTCAGACGATGATGACGACGACCTTCCCATTGCTTCAAGGGTCACAAGATTCAGAACCCGCAGAATGGTACTTCCAGATGATGAAGAAGAACCAAGCGTTGAGGCTGAACCAACTCCTGAGGCTGAGCCAGTTGTTGAGGCTGCAGAAAACGAACAAGTCCCCCTTGTAGTGGAAGTGGCAGCGGGTGGTATAGTTGTTGAGGGTGCAGAACCTCCAAACCCTACTTATTTTATCCACTCTAACCGTTCCTCTGTCGGTGGAGATGATTTTGTTCCAGCTACTCCTAAAGAGGATCGCGGCGTAAGAAAGCCACTAGAAGTTGCACCACCCCATCTGGGAGCTATATTTGGGGGTTTTTCCCAGTCCACTGAGTCTTCACTAGTTCCATAGACCCCACTTCCCAATGTTCAAGTTGCTGAGGGAGGTGCAGATGTAGCGGTTGTTCTTGCTAAGGGCCCTCCGAATTTGGCCCAACTTGTAGAAGCAGCTACTAACCTGGTTACTCATGGTACTACTACTGTTGCTGATGCTTCTGACCCTGTTGCCTCAACAACTTTTGAGCAGCTTGTTGACTTGTACCCCACTCACTTCCCCAAGGTGCCAGCTAATCTTGGGGGGTCACGAGACTTTTATGTGGGCATGGTGTAGACATCCCCAAACGTCCCGGAAGGAAATCCTGTTTTGTTCATTGGGCTCACTACAGTTCAGACTCAATGTCACAGTTCTTAATTTGATCTCGCAAAGTGCAATGCAAGATTGATAAATCACCAAAGAGTCCAAATCCAACAAATCGTTTTGAAAAACTGATTTTAGAAAGAAGTGCCAAACATGGACTGCTTTGCTAGATACAGAGTCGCCACCTAAATATTTTATTTTGGGGGAATTTAGGAAACCCTGACTCGTGCCTAAGGCCATGTGTCCGTCATCACCAAAGTTGCCTCGGCTCGGGAACTTGGGTACGATTGGGGAAGGTCACTTTGTGTGCACCCCCGCTCGCCCGATCAAAGATCGGCCTCTACTAACCATGATATCGAGTTTTGAAAACATTATGTGCTCTTATTCCGGTTATTAGCCTAGAATTACAATGTGATGCACACAACATACAAGTATAGACTGGATCGTTTGAGTTGGAACAAAACATTTCATGTTTGTTTATTTGAAAGATGGTTTGATGGTGCTACTCGCAAGTAGGCTAAGACGTGGATTTTGCCACCCTCAAGTCGGCTTAGAAAACATGGTGATTTGCCACTCTCAAGTGGGCTTAAAACTCTCAATTGGTGAATTGTTCCAATTCAAATAACCCAACCTTCACCCACAGGCATTCAGGCAGTTATATCACATAAGCAAATAGCCTCATGGTAAGTATGCTATCATGGCAGTCACTCACACACATGCAAGGATGCTAAAGCATAAATACTTACCGAGTACTCCGAGCCAAAGAAAGAAGCTAATTAGAAATCGTGCATGAATCCTAACTATGCTAAGAATGCCTAATGCAACACATGCAAAAATACAACTAAGATAGGCTCGGCTATTCTAAAATGGCATATGAAATGCAACAACGGATACACGTATTCAACTCGGAATTGAAATACAATGCAGTTAGTATGATGCGCCAAGCCCGGTGCATACAAGACAGATGAATGGATGCAAACATGCGAGCATAAGTATGCTAATTGAAATGTGCCCTAAACTAACCATCATAAGCTGGTAAATAAAAAGGAGAAAGACGTGGGGTTGGAAGACATGCATCACACACACACGCACACTTATTACAACATTGCCCTCCTCGGAGGGTCCGAATAAATAGTACAGAATAAACTAGCTAATCTAAGCTAATTAAACTAATTATTACACAACATTAATTAATTAACGAATTAGCTAAGTAAGTAAGGAAACTAGCATGCAAATTAAAATTAAACAAAATGGGCTGCCTCAGCTCTGTTTCGAATGATAGGGATGCATGCATGCTCAAGTCGCCTTGTCGGGAAATCCATCACGATGCTCCGATTTGCCTCTGTTTGTAACTGGTCCCAGAATACTGTACAAAGCTCTAGAAGACTGCTGACTAGTTTTTGTTGCTGGTTTCCGGTTTGCTGCAACAAAGAGCGAGAAATGGGTATGGCAAAGTATTTTCAACATATGTGTGCATGACCACTCTCCCCGTCATTGCATAAGCTCCAAGGAGTGTAGTCCTCAATCCTCGTGCCACCAATCACGCATCTCGATGCATGATGGCCGAGGAGTCGGATTGTACGACTCGATGTAAAATGAATGCACATATAAACACAACAAGGCCTGAACTCCATCATGGGTAATCTGGAGTGTCGGCGACCGAGAATCGAGGCACGTTTCGTCACTTAGAGTACGAAACGTCCCTCGTTTCCTGTGTTTGGACTAAACCCTATTCCAAACACAATGCAATATACATGGCATACATAAATGCAACTCTAACATGCGACCTAAACATAATGCCACTAAATGATGCAAACATGCAAATGATGATATGCAAACATGCTACTAGCATACACAATGCTATGAAATAATCAATGGCATACTCAATGCACATGAAAACTATATGGCATACGCAATGCACACATGGGGACTAACAATGAAATGATCAAGGCATACACAATCCAATGGCCAATCATGCAACAACATGGACTAAATGGCATATACAATGCAAGATGGACTTAAACCAAGATAGGTGAGCCTTAGCCACACCCAAATCAGTGGCCAAACATGATGAAATTAAGGCAACAACACCTATGCAAACATGCACAATGCGAGGGACCAAACCTAAGGCACAAAGTGCAACTCTACTAAGGCATGGCAAGGGATTAAATATGGCATACAATCACACATTTTCCAGCTCTGAAATGTCATACAGAGTGGCTCCAAATCATGCAAACACCTTACACAATGCATACTAGATGGCCCGGATACCGAAACTAGTGAAATGCATTACACTAGAGGTATGCAAAGCAATGCACAAATGACCAAACCAGCCCCAAACAGTCCCTATGCAGGCCCAAAACAGTAGGAAAATGGACTAAAATGAGGACTCGAAAGGCATGGAAATGAAGCTCATGTAATGGCCCACAAATGAGGTATTTAAGCACGACTCTCAAACGCATTTAAAGAGTGATAAACATGAGAATATGGCAATATTATATGCTCTGAAATATCATGTTTAAAGATGCCAAAAAAAGTCAAGGGCCCAAACAACGCATGCTAGTGGACCCGATATGCAAAGCTAGTGAGCTTAATTGAACTATGACCATATACAACCATGCATGCATGACCCAAAACACTTCAAACAGAGCTAAGGCAGCCCAAAATATGAATAAAATTAGTTTGGATCATGGCCAAAATATGCTAGGAAAGGAAGCCAAAACATCATGCAATACAAGCCAGTGAGCCAGGATTTACACTACAACCATATGAAGCACATGAGAGGCCACCAAACCAGTCAAAAATAGAATCATGGCATGTCAAATAAAGCCTAAAAACCCACTGAAACATGGTCTATTTATGCAAGAATGATAGGCTCCTTTGATAGGCTATAAAGAGGGTTATTCTACACATGCAAGATGGACACTTAAAATGGAAAAATGGGCTCTGGACAGAGCCTATGCAGGTCCTAAAACCCACCAAAAATGGCCTGAAACATGACTTGGAAGCATGCAAATAAGAGCTCCTTTGTAAGGCCAAAAATGCTAGAAAACAAAACAAGGGGAGAGAGGGTCACCCCTCTCTGATTTTGGCGCTTGAAAACACATGCTAGCCACTAAAAATCTACTGGATTTTAGTAGCTAAGAGACCAAACAAAGGTCAATGCAAAGGCCCTAAGGCATAGCTCAAAACAAGATGGAATGAAGCATGCAAGGGGGTAGATGACCCCCAACAGAAAAATGATCTTAAACAAACATGTTAAGAAGCTCAAAATAAGACTTTTTTCAGTTTATGACAAAGCCCAAATATGCTTGCAAACTAGGCTAAGAGATGGAACAAAACAATGCCAAAAAGAGGGAAATAGAGTGTTACCCTTGTAGCCAAAAGGACCAGCAGCTTCTGGACCAAAACAGCAAGCCTTCAACCTCTGAAAATGGGCTCCAAGATGCTTAGGTTGATAGTGGAGGTGTTGTGCTAGGAGGTGGTATGCAAAAGGGGCAAGAACCATAGAGCTTTGAAGCTAAAATATAGAGACAAAGGGAGAGATATAGTGTATGCCCAAAACCAACTTCTGAACCTTGCTAATGAGGGAGAGGCCCTCCTTTATAGCCAAAGAGGTTCAAAGCTTCTCCTAGAAGCTTAAAACCAAGCTTGAAGATCCTTCATACACGTGTATGGAGGATCAATTCTGTGCCTTTCAGCTGGCACAGCTGGCAAAACTCACAGAGACAAGACAGGGGGAGTAGGCCGACTAGTTCAGGTGGTCGGCCGACCACTTGCCCTGGTTGGCCGACCAGTTCAAAAGGGTCTAGGTGGTCGGCAGCCTCCCAGGGTGGTCTCCAAGCTAAAAGCAAGCTAGTGGTATGGTGGAGACCAGTCAAAAGTGGCTCAAAAATCAAGGAGACCAGCTTCCTGACAAGAAAATCGGCCGGCAGGAGAAAAGGTGGTCTCCAAGAGAAAAGGTGGTCTCCCACCTTTGTACCACCTTCCAAACAATGAAAATAGGGTCCATACCAAAAATGAACCAAGCCGGATGCAAAACAAGGGTTTGGGGGCCAAAACGCGCAGCCGGGTGCCCTGAAAACTGACTGTTAAGCATCGAAAGTGGCGTGTGACCACGAAGGTGGTCTCTCGGGCCACAGTGTCCCTCTAGAAAGAGGAAACAAGGTGTGTGCCAAAAACCGGAGCAAACGGAGAAAGTTAAGCGGTCCCGAACCGAGGCGCACGGCCGACCGCTCCGAAAACCGAAAACTGGTCTCCAAACGGGAACAGTAGTCTATGAGGCCACTAAGAGATGGTCTACGAGACCTCTCCCTCCCTTCGGGAAGAGAAAACAGAACCTGATTCGCAAACTGAGGCAAAGCACAAAAGAGTCCCGAGGTCCGGAGGCAAGGCTCTCAGCCGAGACTCTGTAACCTCAGAACGAGCACAACATGCGCAATCACCGAGCGCTCAATCGATGACGTTTGAGTCTTAAGGTCGGTCAAAAATGGGTTGTCTACAGTTGCCCCTCTTTGACATAACTCGAAAGTCATAAGTGACAGGAGTGAATGTCAAAGCCCAGAGATGACCCATTTTAGACAAGGCCGAAGACTTAGACAAACAGGCGAGATAATCAAAGAAATGTGCCCGCAGGCAGGGGCAAAATGCAAAAGGTATGCACAAAGCCGAACATAACTTATGATCATGCAAAGAAAGCTGTAACGAAGCACATATTCACAATAAATGCAACAGTTTTAAGCAAGAACGCAAAGCAAAACTACATTTCACGCAGTAAGGATGTAAGAGAATTACAATTATCGCTACGTCTCACACGGAGAATATACAATATCTGTGCGGCTCGTCTGGTCGCACCAGCTTCAAATGAACCGTACATACAATATCGTGCCTGTGAAAGAGAGAGAAACTTAACAGGCACAACATAGTTGGCAACATATGTTCAACGTTATATCAAACGCGGATAGACAAGATGCCAATGGAAAAGTGCATCACAATGCGAGAGGAAATGTGCGCGACAACGCAAGTTATGCATGAAGGGCATGACAATGCCGATGAAATGTGCGTAGTAATGCAAGTGACGTACATAACAATGCAAGTGGCGTGCATAACAATGCAGGATAAGTGCGACTTCAAAAGCATATTTGAAACAAAACATCGAGCAAAGAAATGTAAGCTTCGACGAGGGCAACTCGACCTCCGGTTTACCTCTCGAAGGGGTCGCGACTTACTAAAAAAGGATACACCTTGCTCTTGGTGAGCAACAACAAGCCACGCGTCGAAGATTGAATTTGAAGTTCCCGCGGAGGGATTTCGCGCCAAAAAGTGCACTTTCCTTGTACTTTCTCGAGAGTCGGGGACTCCGATCACCACCAAAATTTGCAGGGAGAACAAAGAGCCATTGGAGACCACCCAGGAGGGCCACCGACCACCCTAGAGTGCCACCAACCAGGTTTGGTGCAAGGGGGTGGTCGGCCTACCAGGAAAGGTGGTCGGCCGACCACCTGTCCAAATCCGGGGCTGTTTTGTCCTTTTACACTTGTTTCTTTAAATGCACATGTCCCAAACACTATTCCTCACAACCTTAAGGCCAAAATCAGCTCTCCTTCCTTCCTAGACCATTTTCTCTCTCAGATCTGCTCTTTATATGCGTTTTCCAACGCCTCACGTAAAGTTGTTTCGCGAAATCTTTCAGTTTTCTTCACTTTGGACCGATTAAAATTTGATTTCGGAGCTTCTTTCTCCATTTTCACCACTTGGGGTAAGTTTGTCTCAACATTTGGAACATTTTCTCGGAAGTTGACTTTTGTTGACTTTTTCATTTTCCGAGAGTTGACTTTTGTTGACTTTTTCCAATTTTGGCTCATTTTGCTCATTTTTGCTCCTTTTTGCAGATTTCTTGAAATGTCGGGTCATTTCCCTCATGGTGGAGGTCCTCCAGGTGCCGAGGATGAGCTAGACATTATGTCCTTGCCTCCGAGGACTCGCCCCTTTGATCCCGAGAGGTACGACCCTCTGGAGCACATCCTTCCAGCGAGCACTTTCTATCATTTTACTGGTTTTGATCGACAAGCGCCCGCGGATCTATTACTACGGGAGCCGGAGTCTCACCTCTCTCATCAGGCACGAGAGGTACGTATTTCATTTTTACATTCTCTGCAATGTGTTCTGCATTTCTTGCGCATTTCATGCTTTCGCTATGTATGCTTATCCGCTCGTTCTGAACACATTTGCGCACCATACTTCTGCTTATTTTAGCACACGTCTCATAGCACAGAATTCTGTTGAGTTGGCACACAGCTTGTTCCGAACACTTAGCCTATAACATAGCATTCTGTCTGCATTTTGAACACACAGCTCAATCACTCAAATTTCTGAACACGCAGCTCATACTTTTTTGAAAGTTGAACATGCAGCCTGTAGTTTTTTGAAAGTTGAACACGCAGCCCAAACTCTTGATTATGAACACACAGCCCACTTTTTGAAAGTTGAACACGCAGCCCAAACTTTTGATGGTGAACACACAGCCCACATTTTCTGAAATCTGAACATGCAGCCCAAACTCTTGATTATGAACACATAGCCCACTTTTGAAAGTTGAACACGCAGCCCAAACTTTTGATGGTGAACACACAACCCACATTTTCTGAAATCTGAACATGCAGCCCAAACTCTTGATTATGAACACACAGCCCACTTTTTGAAAGTTGAACACGCAGCCCAAACTTTTGATGGTGAACACACAGCCTACATTTTCTGAAATCTGAACACGCAGCCCAAACTCTTGATTATGAACACACAGCCCACTTTTTGAAAGTTGAACACGCAGCCCAAACTTTTGATGGTGAACACACAACCCGCGGTTTTTGAAAGTTGAACACGCAGCCCAAACTCTTGAGGTGAACACACAGCCCACTTTTGAAAGTTGAACACGCAACCCAAACTTTTGATGGTGAACACACAGCCCACATTTTCTAAAATCTAAACACGCAGCCCGAACTCTTGATTATGAACACACAGCCCACTTTTTGAAAGTTGAACACACAGCCCAAACTTTTGATGGTGAACACACAACCCACATTTTCTGAAATTTGAACACGCAGCCCAAACTCTTTGTAATCTGAACACACGGCTCGAACTTTTCACTTCAACTCTGAACACACAGCTCATATACTTTATGCTGAACACACAGCTCACGCACTTCAATTCTGAACCCACAACCCATATACTTTACTGGTGAGTACACATCTCATTCATTACATTTGCACGCAACTCGTACTGAACACACAGTCCACAACATTGTATCTGCTTTGATTTGCACACAGTTCATACTTTCATTTTGAAACTGAATACATGTGTTCATTCTGAATGCAGGTATCTTCCCGTGTTACACGAGGCTATGGCTCGATCATTGCTAGGGAGTGGTATGCAGAGCTCCCAGAGACCGGTCGTCATACGGTTGACCAGACAGGGTTCGGACCTTTCTGCGCGGGGATATCACGTTATCCGGCGAGCAGAACCTTGATGGGGGCACTCGTGGAGAGATGGTGGGACACTACCAACTCGTTCCACTTCTCAGCTACTGAGGATATGACGATGACCCCGTTCGACTTTGCAATGCTGACTGGCCTTGATGTGGCCGGCCGACCGGTCCCCTATAACGAGGATATGGGCGAGTGAGAGGCTGCTTGGATCTATCTGTTGGGAGCTCGCCCACCGATTGACAGATCTTCGGGTAGAGTCAGGGACACCTGGTTCTCCACGCATTATAGGGGGACTACGCCCGGGACTCTCGAGGAGATAGAGCAGTACGCTCGAGGGTTTTGGATGTTCCTTCTTGGGAGCACTTTGTTCTCCGACAAGGGGAACACAGTTGGATTGTATTTGCTCAGTGCTCTAGTGGATCTATCACAGGTCAGTCAGTATGACTGGGGTGGCGCCGGCCTCGCTACCCTTTATTGTTACATGAGTGCGACCTCCCGCGGGCGGGGGAATATAGTCGACAGCTATTGGAGAGCCTGGGAGGTACTTTCTGCCCTCTTGATTTACATTTCTGCCTTTCATTACCTGTACACCGCACACACGACACACTTTACATTCTGTACTTTGCACTCTACTCTCAGCATTCTGCATTCTCTGTACATTCTGTATTCTGATGGCTATTGCCCTATTTTCCACAGCTATGGGTTTTCGCATACTTTCCGACGCTAGCCCCAGAGCTCGAGGTGGAGGCGCCTCTTGTGATCCCTTACTTGCTCGTATTTGAGGGCCAGTACCGACCGAGAGCTCGGGAGACTCTGCCCTACCTGCGGCAGTTCTTCGATACGGTGCAGACGACCGAGGTAATTCAGAACTCTCAGTTCTCCATGTTTTCATCTTTGATTCATCTTGCACATTTACGATTTCTAATCGGCTTATGCATTGGTTATCCGCAGATCACATGGCAGCCCTGGGCGCCATTGGGTGGAGATACCCGATTTCAGTTTCCTGGGGGATGGGCCGCTTCTCAGTACAGGATCTTATTTGAGGGGCCAGTTGGCAGGGCCTGGTTTCTGGGGGACCGCTTCATGCGCCAGACGATGGGCTACCCCAAGCAGAGTGTCCCCGCAGCACCTCCGGACGACATGTGGTCCACTGAGGGACTCACTCCCCAGGAGGTTGATTTGGCTATGCTGGGCACTGATGTAGTTCTACATTTGGAGGAGGGGGAGTACGCGACCTACCGTCATACATACTTGATGCCCCCATTGACAGGTGTCCGCACTCCCACGAGGAGGTTTGCTGGCATGCCATCATCGAGTCGAGTCCGGGCTACAGATGCTCCTTCGACCAGCAAGGCCGGCACATCGAGAGGTGGGGCTGGACTGGTTCCTCCGATTCCTCCGACTTACCATCATGCTGGATGGCCAGATATTCCGACCGAGTTGACAGGGTGGCGATATGGGACGTCTTACTCGATTCCCTTGGAGCCTCCATTGCCCGATCATCGATACATCAGAGACCCTGACTCGCAACCGGTATGCTTTATAGTTTTGATTTATCACTCAAATATTTGGACATTCATTAATTTACTAATAACTTGCATTTGCATCTGCAGCCTCCCAGCGAGTATACTGAGGGGTTGCTCGAGTTGGTGGCCTCACTCGAGGGCATGGTCCTGTGGAGAGAGACGCAGCTATTCATTGTCGGCGTTCCGGTACTTTTCAATTTTCTTGCGTTTATCATACTTCTGATGACATGCCGAATTCGACCATTTCACTGCATTGATTGACTGTATGTGTAGAGCATATTCGACACACACCACATTCATATACTATATCCGTACGCATCCACTCCATGTAGTTTTCTTGTCTCTGCATCTAATATACATATTGGCTAATGTATTCAAATTGCACTTTTCCTTTTCAGATGCCTCCACTACAGGCTGAACCACAGGCTGGGCCATCCAGGCCCTCTCGAGGAGCTGGGAGAGGGGGCTCGACTCGCAGCCGAGGCGGACGCAGAGCGCCTGTCATAGAGGAGGAGCCTGTGCATCCCCAGTCAGAGACATCCGCTGACAGAGAAGGTGACTCTGGTTCTGGTTCCGATAGTGGAGGTGATACAGAGGAGGGTTCCGAGGATGGTGGCTCTGATTCAGATGATGATGATGGTACAGAGGTTGTTCCGTAGAAGAGGACAAAGAGGGCCTCTTATTCTTGTGCTTGATAGCATTGATGCAGCTGTTCCTGCTTTATTTGCCTTTTTTACTAGTAGTTGTAGCACATTGTACGTTGTTAGGCAGTTTTATTTTCTGTAAAAACTTGTACCCTTGTTGTAAATTGTTGTAAAAAAGAACTATGATGGAATGAAACAGCTTTTTGTTCAAAAGGTGTTGTATTTTATGTTCTTAGCATCGCATCGCATCATTTTGCACAAAAATGAGATTGAATGAAAATTGAGCATCAAAAATTGCCAAGTCAGGTAGTGAACCAACGCAACAAACTAAACAACCTAACTTACTAAGAAACAACAAAACCTTAGCAAGTTTACAACTCGATAAGCAAATCCTGGAAATGTCGATGAACAACAAACAACAATTTGACAAACAAAACTTGACAATCCGGTAAAACTTAATGACTCGATAAACAAAACAACTCAGTAAGCAAAACAACAACTTGATAAGCAAAACAACAACTCGATAAGCAAGACTTAACAACAACTCGATAAACAAATGCATTTCAGACATAACGGGCGATGGAATGCGTCTGAAACCGAGGAAAACACGGTCCTTCAAAAACTCCCAATGCATGGAAAAGCTAGGAACTCTCTTCTAGAAGCTAGGACAAGACCAAAGCCCTACTTTTCTCCATGGCCGACCACCCAAGGAGGCTGGCCGACCAGCTGCTTTCGTTGGAGACCAAAGGGGTGGTCGGCCTACCAGAAAAAGTGGTCGGCCGACCACTTGGTTTGGCGACCACCAGATTTTTGACACGTGTCCCCAAACAGTGCCTTATCCTCTATAAAAGTTCCAGCTTCATGGTTCTTTCATTTCATCTCAGTTTTGCATCAAAATGGAGGCATTCCTCATCGAAAATCTCGCAGCTTGGATTGCTACTTTAGATGGCTCGGAAAAGTTGAACTTCCGGGGCTTCAGCTTGAATGCACTATTCACGTTGAGCTGTACTCCGCTGCATCTTCCATTCCTCCATGCCGCGGCGAGGTTTTGGAATCCGGTAACACATGTTTTTAGCTTTGGCGGGCAAAAGGTGTGTCCTACCTTCGAAGTTTTCCAAGCTTTGATGGAATCCGAGCGCAGCGAAGAAAGCTTGCCCCAGTTTCGCTTCGGCCACGCCCAAGCTTTAGGACGGATGTGTGGGCTTACTATGCATGACGCTCGGTCTTTGATCTGCAACGGGGAATTGGACATCCTCGGCTTGATTCATCGCTTTTCTAACGCTGGTGACCGCGGCGACCATCATTGCCAAGGTTTTCGGCATCATGCCCTTTGCTTGTGCATGCTATCACACTTTTTGCTTGCCTCAGGCTCCGGAGGATCTAGTGTCCGGTTGATCGAGGTTGCCCGAGGCTTAAAGGAGGGCAAAAGCTGCATTGCCATGTCATTGACTAAGACATTGATGGGCTTGGATGCTTTCCATTGCCGGGAAACAATTGATTTGCGGGGAGTCCACTACTGCTGCAGGTAATGTTTCCCTTCCTATCTCACATATATATTGCCCACATCACTCGACCCTCAGGCTCGATTTTTCTCTCGAAACCCTTTTCTCACTTTTCTCTCATCGTACACCTCTCTATTCTTTAATCTCTCATTTTTCATCCCTCCCCAGGTGTGGTTGATGGATAATCTACAGGTTGTGGACTCTTGCCCAGCATACTCAGCTCGCGGCTACTTTTTCCAACAGCGTCTAGTCGATGCCCTTGATGAGGGATGGTGGTTTGACTGGATGTGCAATTTGTCTGCAGACCGCATTGCTTGGCGGTGCCCCTGGCTCAATCTACCAGCGATGAGCTATAGCATGTCCCGGCAGCCTGGGATTCAGTTGATTGGCTTGACACACTGCGTGTTCTACTTTCCTTTCCGGTTCCAGCGCCAGTTCGGCCATGATTAGACTTGCCCGCTAGAGGGGATAGAGTACCCTGGTGCATTCCTGGTTCGAGGCGCACAGCTTGCTTGATATGCCACATCATGGAGGACTAGAGAGCTCCTGGCCCCCGCTCCCACTTTCAGTTGCACTTTGTCTGATGAGTGCGTGGATTGGCTCAATGAAAAGGCGCAGATTGGGCCCACTTTGGCGTCAGAAGCTTCGACCAGCTCTGGAAGGGGGCGCAGGAACACCTGACTTAGCTATGCCCCGGATTTATTGCTTTAATTAGTACTTTTAAGTTTTTCTTTATGAATGTAACCAAAAGCACCTTCAATTTGTATGCAAGAGCAGGAGGATTCTGTATTGAAATCAAGAAAATTGAAGGTTGTGGGTACTGAAAATTTTCCACTTTGGTCCAAAAATTGTCTAAGTTGTAAAAAGATTAATTTGAACAAAATCAACTTTTATTAAAACTTTTCAAAATCATTTTCGATATGGATCAGAACTGGACATGCCTGAGATCTGTCACTGAGATGCACAACCTCGGATCCCAGCAACTGGAAAGTTGCCCCTAGTTTGAATAGCACTGCACCGGAGATAACAACCGAAGCTCTTGAATGCTGAATAGACAAAGATGACCGAGATGATCAAATGGACAAAGTTGATCGGGAAAAGTTTATGGCTGAACTTCAGGATGAAGTTGCCTACGTATCCCAAAGATGGGAATCAAGCCTTACGTAGTTCAGACTCGGGTTCACTCGAGTATTTTCACTCTCCTTTTACGCTCTAACTTTTGCCAAGGCCACCCTTTGCGGGTTTTCAACCTTGCGAGCTTAGTTTTTATCATTTCAAATTTTTTGTGCTCTAACTTTTGCCTAGGTCGCTCTTTCCGGTTTTCAGCCTAGCGAGCCACTCAAGGGTAATATTTCTTCAACTTGTCCATATTGATCGGCTGTGAGAACTCTAGGCCATCTAGGTCCATCAGAACGACAGCTCCACCTGACCAGATGGACTTGATGATGTAAGGACCTGTCCAATTGGGTCTGAACTTGCCCCTAGGGTCGTGGATGGGAGCGCGGTTGTCTTTGAGCACCAAATCTCCTTCTTTCAAATTTTGGGACTTAACCTTCTTATTGAAAGCCCTGGCAATTCTGCGTTGATAACCTTGAACATGGTACAGTGCTTTCAGTCTTCTTTCATCAAAGAGCATGAGCTCTTCAAATCTGCTCTGCTGCCAATCTGCTTCGGTTATCTGACACTCAGCTAGCACTCTCAAAGACGGAACTTCAATCTCGATAGGTAGAACGGCCTCCATCCCATAAACTAATGAACACGGAGTCGCCCCAGTAGAAGTTCTAATTGACGTCCGGTAGCCCCACAGAGCGAATGGCAACTTATCTGGCCAGTCCCGGTAGGTTTCCACCATCTTCTGCAAAATGTGTTTGATGTTCTTGTTGGCGGCCTCAACTGCTCCGTTGGTCTGCGGCCGATATGTGGATGACTTATGAAAAGCCACGTTGTATTTTTCCAACAAGTCAATCACTTCCTTCTTGAAATGGGAACCGTTATCTAAGATAATCTCGTTTGGGACCCCGTAGCGACAGATGATGTTGTTCCGGATGAACTTTGCAACGTGTGAAGCCTTTAACACTGCATAAGATTGGGCCTCAACCCACTTTGTGAAATAGTCTATCGCGACCAGAATGAACTCATGCCCATTAGACCCCTTCGGAGTAACAGCCCCGATCATATCAATTCCCCAAACTGAAAACAGCCATGGCGAAGTCATATTGTATAGCTTCGACGGCGGGATGTTCATGCGGTTTGCATGGATCTGACATTTGTGGCATCACCAAACAAAGCCGATACAATCCTCCTCCATGGTGGACCAGTAGTAACCCTGTCTGAGGATCTTTCGGGCTAACATTACCCCGTTCATATGCACTCCACATTCTCCTCCATGGATGGCCTCCATCAGGCTCTTCGATTCTTCGGCATCGACGCACAACTTATGCATTCCCAAATGACCTCTCTTATACAATTTACCCCCGCAGATGATGAATTGAGCAGCCATTCTTCTGATTGCCCTCTTATCCTTGGCATTTGCCCCTGGTGGATACGCTTCTTTTTCCAAGAAGTTCCAGACATCGTAATACCAGGGGTTCTCATCTTGGACTTCTTCTATGGCAGCAATCGCCTCGTAGGCCGGCGCAAACTTCTGGTCAATGATGATCGGACACATCCGGACTCCAAAAGGGATGTCTATCATAGAAGATAGAGTTGCTAGTGCATCTGCGAACCTGTTGTTCTCTCTTAATAGATGAGCAAAGTTTAGTTTCTCAAACCGAGGAATTAACAAGTCCAAGGTCTGGTGATACATTATCATCTTTTCTTCTTTGACTTTCCAATCTCCTTTCGCTTGAGATACAACAAGGTTCGAGTCCCTGATGACGTCCAACCGTTTTGCCCCTAGTTCTAGGACGGCTTCTAAACTAGCAATGCATGCTTCATACTCTGCTTCATTGTTCGAGACCTTGAATCGGAGTTTAAACGCTAGAGGGATACAGGACTTGTCAGGTGCTATCAGCAACACCCCTACCCCAAACCTGTACTGGTTTGACGCTCCGTCAAAATACATCGTCCAAAACTCATCGTCGATATGCAAAATAGTCTCATCTGAGAATAAGTACTCGACTGCTTCATCCCCTTCAACTGGGTGATCGGCTAGGAACTCCGCTACCGCTCTCCCCTTTATTGACTTGCGCATCACATACTTCAAATCGAATTTGGAAAACAGAAGCAACCAACAAGCTAGCCTACCCGTAAGTGCCTGTTTCTCGAAGAGATATTTGATGGGATCTAATCTTGAAACCAACATTACAGAGTGGGCTAATAGGTAGTGCCGTAGCTTCCTGGTAGCCCATACCAAAGCCAAACAAGCTTTCTCGAGTGGAGTGTAGCGGGTCTCGTAATCCAACATCTTCTTACTCAGATAGTAGATAGCTTTCTCCACTTTATCCTCTGATTCCTACGCAAGCATGTAGCCCATCGTAGTTTCAGTTACTGAAAGGTACAAAATCAACGGTTTTCCCGGCTCAGGCGGCGACAACACGGGTGGGTTCTGTAAGTATTCCTTGATTTGTTCAAAAGCTGCTTGGCATCGGCCATCCCATTGGAACTTCTTTCCTTTCTTCAGGAGACCAAAAAGTGGTTCACAAGTCAAGGTTAATTTTGAGATAAACCGTCTTATGAATTGCACTTTACCCAGAAAGCCTCGCACCTCCTTTTCAGTCCTTGGTGGTGGCATTTCTAAGATGGCCTTGATTTTGGAAGGGTCGACTTCAATACCTCTCTGTGTAATCAGAAACCCCAGCATTTTCCCTGCTGTAACACCAAACGTACACTTCTAAGGATTCAGCCGCAACCGAAATTCTCTGATCCTTTGGAAGAACTTTTGCAAGGCAGTGTAGTGGCCCTCTCTTTCTTTGGACTTGACAATCATGTCATCCACGTACACCTCAACCTCTTTGTGGATCATGTCGTGCAATATTGTGGTCGCGGCCCGTTGATATGTAGCTCCAGCATTCTTCAACCCAAATGGCATCACCCTGTAACAGTAAGTCCCCTACGGGGTGGTGAAAGCAGTTTTCTCCCGGTCTTCAGGTGCCATTACTATCTGATTATAGCCCGAGAATCCATCCATGAACGAAAGCAACGCATGCCTTGTTTTGAAGTCCACTAACTCATCACTATGCGGCAAGGGAAAGTCGTCCTTCGGACTGACTCTATTCAAATCCCTGAAATCCACGCATACCTAGATCCTGCCATCCTTCTTCGGCACCGGAACAATGTTGGCCAACCAAGTTGGGTATTCGGATACCAGCAGGAACCCCACATCAATTTGCTTGGTGACCTCTTCTTTAATCTTGAGAGCCCAGTCCAGGCAGATCCTTCTGAGTTTCTATTTAACGGGTCGAGCCTCGGGGTCAAGAGGGATCCGGTGCTGTACAATCTCAGGATCAATTCCGGGCATGTCATCGTAGGACCACGCGAAAACATCTTTGAAATCTTTTAATAAAGCGACTAAGCGCTCGCGTTCCTCCGAAGACAACGTGGACCTGATCTGGACCAGCCGCAGGTCCTCCTTAGTACCAACATTAACAGTAGTGATTTCATCAACTAAAGGTTTAACAAATCTTTCCTGCTCTTGATCAATTAAGCGTTGCAAAACCGGAGGAATTTCTTCCCCGTCGTTTTCATCAAAATTTTGAAAATCCTGATTAATACAATAAATCAAGGGCACAGAAAAGTACTCAGAAACCACATCCATTCCATTCTCATTAAGCATTTCCAAATCGTCCGATTCTTCTGTTACAACAGACTCAAAAGAGAAAGAAAAAGACGACCTAGACAGGACTGTGGCATCCGGGTTATCACCCCCAGGAATACCGGACTCAGACTCAGTCGAGTTGGAACCTGAATCTGACTCTATAGATTCAGTGGAATCAGATTCTGGCTCACTACCTGACGCGGTGCTGCTTGACAAAAATCCCTCCTCGTACTGCTAGATAAGAGAGGGTGCGATGGATGCATCCAAAATGCTTGACGGTAGGCCCGCAGCCGTTTCATTCCCAATCATGGACACCGAGAAGTTATCCCCCAAGCACTTCTGTAGGATCGGAGGATCTGAAAGTAGACAAGCCAGTGCTACCCCATTTCGACTTCGACGTTCTCAGAATCCACTTTCTTGCATTGCTCAACCTCAGCTGATGGGTCTGTCTGCTCTTTGGCAACATTATCCCCGGATAACTGCAGGTCAAAGAAGATCTCAAACCCTGGCAAGTGCCTTTTCTCGGCATTCAGCCATGGCTTTGGGAAGCCACAAAATGGAAAGTCCTCCCCCTCCCGGACGAAGCGTCCGTTTAGGGTACCTTGGATGGGTCGATGCATCAACTCAAAAGGCTTCCCTGCCCTCTTCGCTCTGGCTCTCCCAGCCATCTCCTTACTTTTCCTTACCCAATCCTCTTTGGTGGGCAAATAACCCAAGCTAAAGGTATGTGGGTTGTGCGGCACTTCGGCCGATACTGCAAGGCCCTTCCGGCCACTCTTCCCCAATCCCATCCCGGGGATGTGTTGAAGCTTGTTCATGAGGTATATTGATTGTGCGCTGACACACACCCTCTCATCAACAGCCAAGACATTTTACACGACTCGAGCCTCAGCCAGAGTAAACCCCAATCGGCGAATGGATGGACGAATTCCCAAAAACAATAGCCACCCCCTTCCCGTGGGGGTATTTCAACATCTGGTGCAAGGTGGAAGACACTGCCTTTACCTGGTGCAGCCATGGCCGCCCTAAAAGTAGATTGAAGGTTGCGGGTACGTCCAGGACATGAAAGTCAATCTCGTGTTGTCCCGGACCAACCTGGGTCTGAATTTTCATGGTCCCCATCACCTCCCTGCTTATGTTATCATACGCCCGAATCACCTGGGCTGTTGGCACGAAGTCTGCGGGCTTTAACCCGATTGCATATGCCGTCCTTGACGGGCATACATTAATGGCGGATCCCGTGTCGACAAGAACCACCGATATCCATTTGCTTCTACATTCCACAGAGATGTAGAGCGGTTTGTTATGATTCGCGCGCTCAGGCGGCAGTTCTTTGTCAGAAAAGGTCAACATCGAGGAACCTCCTCCCTGAAAGACCAATCCCACTAGCTGTTCAAACGTGGTGTCTATTGAGAGCTTGGCCTTGTCCAATGGCCGATAGAACAGCCTGTCTGTGAACACGTGAAGCCATAAGCAGTCCCTAGATGGAGATGTCTGCTTGTATCTTTTTCAACTATTTCAGCACGGCCTCTTCTTCAAGTTGCTTCTCTTTCTGTTTCTCCACTTCCTTGTCCTTCCCGGACGCTTCTGGTTGATCTAGATGCGGGGGCTTGAACCCGCTCCTCGTCATATGGTCAACTACACCAATGTACCAGGTATCATCGGGTTGGTTACTCCCTCAATCCTCATCTGTGTGGGCAAGACATAAATCATCGTCCTCCCACCACATTCCATCGGCAGCCGACAGGCACCTGTCCGGCTCCGTTACAAAAATCTCTGTGCCTGCAGCACCTTGCGTTCCTGTATTCGCAGTACATTCTGTTCTTGTGCACACAGCACTCTCAACCTCCACAGGAGCTTTAGCCTTTCTGGCTCTTTCGGAATCTTCGATCCCTTCTTGTTCTAACTGCTTCAACATAGTATGCTCAACATTTCCTGCATTCACAATGCCCAAGTCCCGAGCGAAATTCTTAGCACCGGCGCTCTCCGGCGATGTCTTCTGATCCCCGGCCCTTCCGGCCACAATTGATGTTCTTGCCCCTGACGGGCCCTGTTCCGGTTGAGATTCTTCAACAATGTCTGGTTGGTCATCAAGCCAGCCGGTAACTTCTGTTGATTCCTCAAAATCAAACCAGTTGACTGCCATGTCTCCTGGATCTTGTTCGTTGAAAAACTGGAGGTTAGCAAAGTCCCCTTCTAGAGTTGCTAAGTCATCCTGCCTCTGATCAAATCCGTCTCCCCGCAGCACACAAATTTCTGCCCCCGCCAGCAATTCCACATTTGGCCTAATCTGACCTGCTGATGCAATGTAGGCACTTGGATTGTACACTCCCTCAGCAAGGCTCACAACTTTCTCAGACTCTGACTTAACAATCCCCTTCTCCTCCAAAGTCATCCCTGTTCTGTCTTCGATGGTCACCACCATTGGTTCAGGTTGGGCTCGGGAGATGTCCAACATGCACAAGTCAGTGCTGTCGGGAAGGAACACCTCTGGCTTGGGTAGGTGAGAAGGAGTGATATAGATGCTAGGATCGTAAGACATGACCCTAGTCTGGATAAAGTTGATGCGTTTGGGAGGTGGAGCTTGGTTGTGTGGAGGGAGAGGGTTGGTTGTGACATTGGGTCTCTCTGGAGGCACAATCACCCTATTATCAACGAGATCCTGAATCTCGTGATGCAATCTAAAACAGTGGTCAGTGTCGTGACCATGTTGTTGGTGAAAGGCACAATACTTCGCCGGGTTATGAGAGGGAGGTAGTGGATTTAGCAATGGCCTCGGCTCCAGGGGCTTCAAGTGCCCTTTCCTGATTAATACCCCTAGAGCTTTGGACAGGGGCATATATAACGGAGTGAAGGTTCTTTGCCTCGAGGTTGGAATTTGGTTGTTTGTGTGTTACTTCCGGACGCACCGGAGAATGGTGTAGCTGCCAGGGTTCTTGGAGGGGTAGTGGTGACCATGCTTACTTCCGAAGCTCTAGCAGTTGCAGCACTACTTATGCCTGCATTGTTGTTTCGGTTGAAGGTTCTCCTTGGTTGCTCTCTGTCTTGGTCAATCAGACCCTGTTTCATAGCATCCTCAATTTGTACTCCCATCTCATGAAGATCTGAAAAGGTAGGGAAGGGGAGAACAATCATTTTCTACATAAGCTTGGGCTAGAGATTGTGCACAATCATCCGAATCTGATCTTTGTCAGTGGGCCTAGTGGTCATCATTGAGGCCTTGGCCCTCCAGCGGGTTACGAATTCAGAGAAACTCTCCTTAGGCTCCTGCCTTGTTGTCTCGAGATCACGGGTCGTAATCTCGATTTGCGTTTATAGGAGTACTGTGCAATGAAAGCCTCAGCCATCTCATCCCAGTTCCGCTTGACATCGTCTTCCAATTTTGCGTACCAGATGGCCGCCACACCTGACAGGATCCGGCCAAACAATGAAAGCTTCTGTAGTCTGGTGAGGCCCATCGGCCTTAGTATGTCCAAAAACAAGTGTAGATGCACCATGGGATCCCCGGACCCATCAAAGCGGTCGATTTGTGGCATCTTGAACTGATCTGGCAGCGTCACAGCCGCGTTGGTATACCCGTCCTCAATGTCTAGGATGGACTTTACCCCTTGGGATTTCTTGAACAACTTTTCAAGCTTGCTCAACTTCAACGCTGTAGGGTCCACCTCGAACTCAAAGGGAGAGTCTGGTTGATTGATAGACGTAGGTGCCTTGGATAGTTGAGGTAGAATTGGGGACGGAGCCGGCCCTGTTGGGATGTCTGTATCCTCTTGGATATTCTAGACATTTGGTGTCTCCTCGGGTAGTGGGACCCTTGGTGGGGGAGGAGCTTGATGTGAGGCTAATGCTCCGGCTTGCTGCTGTAGCCGGGTAATGAGCTCTGCCTGCTGGGTCATGACCATAGCCTGCTGTTTGGCAAATTCCGTTTGACGAGCAGCATCCTTCTGCATGAGTTTCATACTTTCTTGGAGTTGACGCACCATTTCTTCCATCCCTGCCATGTTCTGCTGTTCCAGCTGACTGACTGGTATATTTATCTCTGTGGTAAAAACTGAAGCCTCAGCCTGACTGTCCACTGACGAAGTAGACCACTGTTCTGGCAACCTCTGCTCGGATACACTGCGTCTTCTCGACCTCCGTCTGATAATTGGGGGTAAGGAATAAAACACTGGTTGTCTGTCGACCAGATCCTCAGATCGATTAAGTCTGCGACCTCTAGTCCAGAGTGCTTGGAGAATATCTGCTTGGTCTGAAGCAATTGTGCTAAACTACCTAGCAAAAAGATAAATAAAGCAATAATAAAGAAATAAACAACCAGACAAACGGACAGCATAACGGCTTTAAATAAACACACAACACACAGTTGGGCATCACAACACACAGTTGATAAGCTGAATACACTGTTCTTAGACACTGATTATTGTTCCCAAATCACTGCCGCCAAAACTGAATCTGATACCCGCAGATAACTGATTCCCAAAATACTGAACTGGTGCCCGCAGGCCTGATACCCAAACTTGTAAACTGATACATGCATTCCTGTAGAGACGCACTCTAAAAGCACATAGCAAACAAGTGAGAGCCAAAACACCCCTATGTTGGGGTAGGGTTTCCCTGTCGTATTTTGTCAGGAGCTAGGGTTTCACTACGCATGCAATGGTTTCAAACAACCTATAATCGGGTAAGCAACCTGTCCTAGTTTGGGATGATCACTATGGATTCCGAATATGCACTAGGTCGAATGGTCAAAAAGGGTGCCCCGGTAAAATCGGGGTTTGTGTTCCCATCATGGCAGAGCCCGTAACCGGTCAGCCTTATGGCATGCAGCCTCTGGCAAACCGTTCAGGAATAGCAGATGGCAAACACGGTGTCCTAGGCGCACCAATGCACATGCAATGCAAAGAAACACATAAGTGCAAACAAAACAAGATATCATGAGTTTGAGTCAAGTTCTCTAAATCCCCAGCGGAGTCGCCAGAAACTGTACATGTCCCCGAATGTCCCGGGAGGAAATCCCGTTTTGTTCATTGGGCTCACTACAATTCGGACTCAATGTCACGGTTCTTAATCTGATCTCGCAAAGGGCAATGCGAGATTGATAAATCACCAAAAAGTCCAAATCCGGCAAATCGTTTTGAAAAACTGATTTTAGAAAGAAGTGCCAAACATGGACTGCTTTTCCAGATACAGAGTCGCCACCTAAATTTTTTATTTTGGGAGAATTTAGGAAACCCTGACTCGTGCCTAAAGCCACGTGTCCGTCATCACCAAAGTTACCTCGGCTCGGGAACTTGGGTACGACTGGGAAGGTCACTTCGTGAGCACCCCCGCTCACCCGATTAAAGATCGGCCTTTACTAACCATGATATCGAGTTTTGAAAACATTATGTGCTCTTATTCCGGTTATTAGCCTAGAATTACTATGTGATGCACACAACATACAAGTATAAACTGGATCGTTTGAGTTGGAACAAAACATTTCATATTTGTTTATTTGAAAGATGGTTTGATGGTGATACTCGCAAGTAGGCTAAGACGTGGATTTTGCCACCCTCAAGTGGGCTTAAAACTCTCAATTGGTATGACCTCACTCAATTTGAGTTGGCCACTAACCAGCAACGCTGACTGCGCAGATAGGGCTACGGCCATAATATCCGGCACGGCGCGAAAGGCTGCGACGTCAACCGGTAAGGAAATGGAAGCAGCAAGGCTCAATGCCACGGCTAGATCCTCAATAACCGAAGCATCGGAAGAGATCGGTGTATCTTTGATCTTAGGCCGAACAATAAAAGGCACAGCCACACCCGACTCTTCTAAACGAGGCCGTTTGGAAGCAAGGCTAATTTCCGACTCGGCTTCTCCCTCGGCGCCACGCTTTTCGCCGCGCTCCTCCGAGACCAGCCGTTTTTCAACGACCTGTTCCTCAACCTTTTCCCCGTTTCGGTCTCAGTGACCTGAATCGTCTCTTCAATAGCGGGTACAAAATTTTCATTCAAGGTGGGCTCAGAATAGACGGCCTCGGCCTTCTTTCGAGCAGCCATTCGCTCGGCATTTTTCCTTCGCGCCATCTGCGTAAGGCTCTCCCCAGCCATAGCTTCAAAAATATCGCTGGGTAGGTCCCCCAAATTTGCAAAAATATCTTCGGACGAAAAGTCTGCCCTGCTCGAAGTGGACAGTGAAGGCCGGTTAAGTCCCGCAACTTCAAACGCTGAGCGTATCGCTTCGTCAACCTCTTCGGCCCTTTCAGCAGCCTCTCCGGTTGGTTCGGCAACTACCTCTACCTCCGGATCAGCCTCTGCCCTCGGATCCGAATCTTCGAGGCCAATTTGCCTAAGGTTCTTAAAGCTGGGAAAAATAAGAGCCGAAAGGTGTTGGTTGCCGGATGGAATTGGAATGCCTTCCGCAGCCGAGTATATAGTATAAGTCGGTTCGTATCGGAGCAGTATGTGAGCCGCTCTCCCTTGCTTTTGTACGTTTGGATGGCCGAAGTATCTGAGCGCAGATTTGATCTCCTCCAGAACCGCTTCGTCGGTCGACGGGAGAATTTTCTTCAAACTGTTACCTGCAAAGAACGAAGAGTGATTAAAGAGAAAGTAGCCGAGTGAAGGGCAAGTCAACAAACAACAAGGCGTTGCACGGCAACCTGGATCACCCTTGTGTCTGGGAATAGGATCTAGGCGGCCTTCGCCTTCACCAAACTCCCAGTTGCCTTGAACATTGACCATTACATCGTCAACCCTCTTACCAGAGCTGGCAAGCATGGTTATCAAGTGATGGTCAGTGTCCTTGGCCCTGAGAAAGTATCGCCCCAGCCGACCGGAAGATTTGGCCAAAGCATAGCAGTGCCGAATCGCCGGAATGCCAAGGTTGATCCTAAGACGCCGATTCAGCTCAATCACCCCCATGATGATTCGAAAGAAATTGACGTTGGTTTGAGAAGGAATCAGACTCCAATAGCGAAGGACGGCCCTAAGCAGAGGGTGTAGGGGAAAACGGACTCCGCCTTCCGCTATGGATAGAAGAGGGAAGACGATCGTATTCTGATCCTCCCTCTCCATGTCAAGGGAACTGTCCGTTACGAGAGATAAGTGGACGTCGTCAGGAATGGAAAAATGTCTCCGGAATCCGGCAATACGACCCTCAGAAAGGAGGTCTTTCAAGTGTTTAGCCATGTTCGCAGGAATTTAAGGTTTCGACGGAATCAAAACGACAAAACACAAATAGGATCGTAAAGAAGGGAGAAGAAGACTTACGAAGATTAAATGGAGACGAGGGTAGACGGAAAAGAGTTGCAGAGCGTGCGAATCAGAGAAGGGATATCCGCTGGCGGTCTAAGAGTCTCGAATACTCGACGAACTCTGCATTCGAAAAGACCGAAGTTTCAAATCACAATAAATGCGAAATGCACGATTGAGGCGGGAAAGCGTAATGATAAACGAAAAAGTGTGCACGTCCTGACATCTATATTGGGATACGTGAAGCCGCCTGATCTGTTCCAACTTTTCCAATTCAAGACCAAACACGCTGATTAACTACCGTCAATAGGGAGTTCGGGGGGCAATTGTGGGAGCCGAATAATCGGAAGAGTCGGGAGACGCATACCCCAGAAACTGGGTACTACTCGGCTTCGTATTGCGTAACTAGGGTGCCAAATACGTTAACAGAGCCGAATAGACGAGGGTTAGTAGATCCGAATGAACGTAAGACGAATAAGATAAAAGTAGGCACAGGCCCCGAGGACCAGGAAGTGAGTATAAATATGAGAACCGCAAATTTAGAAAGGTATGTAAGAATCACTTCACTTAACTTAAAGAGGAAGTTATCTTGAGTGTCTGAACTAACTTGTCCGTCGGAGTGCTAATCCCGGCACCCCCGACCGGAGTTTTCCTCTTTTCAGGTGACTAGCTGAGGATCACCAGCGCCTCCTAGGATCTGAAGAGTATTTCCAAACCACTTCTCTACAAAATCCATCCATCTGAATTGAGCAACCAATGTCGTCGCCAAAAAGAGGGTCCATCAAAGAAGCAAAAGGAAAACAAAAAAACAATCAGCTGCCGGTGAGTTGAGTAAGACACTTAACCGCATTGTCGATGCTGTGGAGGCATCATCTTCAACTGGTACATAGAATGTTGCTATGCAAAATCCACACACAATAACTGAGTGTTTGGCTAAGATTAGCACAATCTCTAGCGTTAGTGAAGACGATGACCTTTTAGTTTGGGCTGCAAGGTTGTTCATGAAACCCTCACTTCGTGAGTCTTTCATGGATTTGCCTAATGATGTGTTGCGTTTGAAGTTTATTAATCTTGAAATTGCTTTGGAAAAGGCTCGCATTCCTAGTTTTCGTGATTAGTTCATCGTGCGAATGTGTTTTTTTTTTATTATTTTAAAAGACATTATTAGGACTATCTTTAATTAATTTAGCTTGATGTTGTATTTATGTTTGCCTCAGTGAATTATGTTTAATTTGGGCTTTCACGGATGGAATAAGAAGTATTATTACAAGTTGTGCCTTCACGGATGGAATAGGAAGTATTATTGCAAGTTCTATTTGGCCACTTGTGTGCCATGTGATTTTGCAAGTTGTGATTTTGTCCATTTGCTTGCAAGTTGAAAAGCAATTTTAAAAAGATATTATTTTAAATGATGAATATTGCAATGACATTGTCTATATATAGTCTGATGGTGAACTTGTTTGTCATTCCAAATTGTTAAACAACCAAGAGGCGTTCCAATCTTTGCAGGTATTCTGCTGATGTTTGTTTAATTTTATTTTGTGTCTATATCCTCTAATTTTGTGTGTTAAATTAATTTCTTATTGTTAAGTTAGTTTATTTTATCTATATCCTCTAATTTTATATTTATTGTATGTGTTAAATTAATTTCTTATTGAATGAATGTGGTACATGACCCCAATTTCTATAAAGTATAAAAAAGATGGACAATTTCAATAATGATGGTGATTATGATAATGATGACAATATCGCTGGATCTTCATAACAACCAAATCACCCGTATGGGAATCCTTACCTAGTGGCAGCAGCAGCGGCAGGAACAATTTATGCAAAAAATTACCTAAATAAACAACCATGTAGGACATCTGCCCTCACAGGACATCAATGGATGTTAGAATTGCAACATGGTAATGCTACAAGAATATATGAAAATTTTAGAATGGATAGGGATGTTTTTTTTATCAATTGTGCAATTTATTAGAGACTAACTATGAACTACAAAGTGGGAAAAAAGTTGGGTCTCAACAACACGTTGCTATATTTTTTATTTATTGTTGGCCAACATGCAAACAATAGAAATGCTCAAGAAAGATTTCAATTATCGGGTGAAACTATTTCAAAATACTTCCACTCTATTTAAAAAGCGTGTGTGAAAATGTCTGTGGATTGGGTGAAGCCTTGGCAGAGAAATGGGGTTCATCCGTACATAAAGAATAGCCGAAAATATTACCCTCATTTTAAGGTAACTACAATACTCTCTCTCTCTCTCTCTCTCTCTCTCTCTCTCTTTCTTAAAAAAAATATTTTCTGATATTTTTTGTATGTAGAATTGCATTGGGGCAATTGATGGAACACATATCAAAGCTCATGTGGAAGCAGAATACTTACCCCGTTTCATAGGTAGGAAGGGATATGCTATGCTACACAAAACATATTGGCAGTGTGTGACTTTGACATGTGTTCACCTTTTGCTTGCCTAGTTAGGAGGGAAGTGCACATGACACGCGAATTTTTTGGGATACAATTAGGAATCCAAACAATAATTTTCCATATCCAGAAGGAGGTATGTATGTAACACAAATTAAGATTTATTCATTTATTCTATATTAGTTATATTTGTAATGAGTTCATATTTTACTTTGTAGATGAGTATTATTTGGTTGATTCTGGCTATCCAGACACAAAGGGTTATCTTGCGCCGTACAAAGGGGAGAGATATCATTTAGCTCAATTTGACCATCGGCCTCCTCAAACTACACATCAAAAATTCAACAAAACACATTAATCACTCAGGAGCGTAATAGAAAGATCATTTGGTGTTTGGAAAGCAAGATGGCCTTTCATGAAAGATATTCCATGCAATTATAATTGTGTTTGTCAACGGCAACTTGTTTGTGCTACTATGGCGATCCACAACTTCATTAGACGAACTAATTTAAGGGATATTGCATTTGACTCTTATGATAAACATATTGAGTATGTCCCTGTTAACGAGGAAGCAGTGGTAGGAGAAGACTGACATGGGCATCCGGTTCGTAATGATGATTATGAGATGGATTCAAGAAGATATGAGATTTTAATGTCAATTTCTCAAGGAAATAATTATTCAAATATAATAAATTTATTTTTGTGTAATATTTATTTCATTGTATTATTATTTAAAAATAATGGAGCTATGTTAATTTGGTGTTGGAATGATCTCTTAATATGTAATTAATAGCAAAAAGTCTAGATAAATTCAATTTACAACTAACAAGGGTAAAAAAGACATTTACACAGCAAAAAGCTACTTCACAGCTTATTTAACAAACACTGCTCAGCAACTTAAATCTATAATCCAACAGCTACACCAAACAGATTAACAGCATTTGATTAAAGCCATAATCTATAATCTGTTAAGTTATAATCTATAATCTGTTTTAACAACTACTCCAAACGGCCCCATTGAGTCTTACTTCATTGCATCCTTTTCATTGCCTTTACATATCTTCAAAGGCTGAACAAAACTCTTGCTATGGATGGAACTCTGCCATGACTAAGTTTTTACAAGGCTAAAATTTCACATTTGCGTTGGAAGTATTAACAAAGAAACTTCCAACTCTTTTTTCTGGACAAAAGAAATTAAGGAAAATACTCTTTGACATACTTGGCGTTGATTGGGCCAGTTCTGAACCCATCATCTACTCTTGTCAACTTGTAGTACCCGCTGTTTCTTGCCTCAGCAACTTTGTAGGGGCCTTCCCATCCGGGTGAGAACTTGGAGATTTGTTGCCCCCACATGATTGCGTCCACTATCTTCCATACCACGTCCCCCTTCTTGAACTCCTTATGTTGAACAGACTGATTGTAGGTGCGAGCTATGGACTGATGATACTTTTTCATTGCTCACGAGGCCCGATCCCTTCTTTCTTCGGCTACCTCTATGTCGTTCTTTCTGCTATCTGGAACTAAGTGTGTTGACATAGCCATTCTTGTTGAGGGTACTACCAACTCAACTGGTAACACAGCTTTGGACCCATATACTAGGGAAAATGGGGTTGCCTGTGTTGACCTCCTCTTTGACGTTCTATACACCCAGAGTGCTACATGGAATTGTTCAGACCATGTGCCCCATGCTTCATCCATCATTTTACTCAATATTCGGATGAGAGTTTTGTTGGTTGCCTCAGCTTATCCGTTCCTTTGCGGGTAGTATAGGGTAGACTTGTGGTGTTTGATCTGATAAGTGTCCAACATCTTCCCATATGGCAGTTCACGAAAGGGGTCCCATTATTAGACAACATCACCTTGGGTATGCCAAACCTACAGATTATGTTTTCTTTGATGAAGTTGGCCGCTCCTGCCCTATCTGCCTTCCTCATCGGTATAGCCTATACCCACTTGGTACTAACTTTAGTCGCTGTAAGTATCCATCTGTAGCCTTTTGATTACTGCGCTATAGGACCCACTAGGTCGAATGCCCAAGTATGAAACGGGCAAGGAGTCTTGATGTTGTGTAGTTCAACCGCTGATGCATGTATAAAGTTCCCAAACTTCTAGCAGGATTGGCATCTCCTCACAAAGTTTTTAGCATCTTCTTCCATTGTCGACTAGTAGTAGCCAAGGTGAATGAGATGACCATATAATTGTTGTCCTCCTTGATGCTCTGTCTTGTGGGCTTCCATTGGAACTTCATTTGCCTCATCTTTTGATAAACACGCCAAAGGTTCCCCTTCAAAGCTTCTTCGGTACAACTTGCCTTGGTCAAGGAAGAAGCGAAATGCCCGCCTTTTAACTCTGATTGCATCGGCTTTGTTCTCAGGCAGTGTGCCATTTCCAAGGTAGTCAATATATGGCTGCCTCCATTCTTTACTGCTTAAGAAATGGGCTTCCTCTTCCCTAGGATGGGACTGACACTGTCACGACCCGAACCCGCGCCCATGGGTTAAGGACATAACCGGCCAGTAATCCTGAGATTACCTACGGCCTCAAACCAAAATAGACGTAACTCGTCAGAGTATAGGGGCCAACAGAAGCAAAAATTTTAAACTTTGTCCATAGAGTCGTGCTTATATGCACATCCAAACAAACCATACATATGCACGTTAATAACTCACAACAAAAACATAGTACCAAAAATTTCTACACAACAGGATCATTCGAGTCTAAGTCAACCCATCTCAACTATATACAGATATACCCAAAGTCCTCGCCCACATGACAAAATATAATACATAACAAAATGGCAAAGACGGGTCTCGTACGTGAGACACAAGGGCTGACTCTCCAAAACCTTTGTTGTTCCTGACAGACTTCACTGGGGCTGGGTTTGGACTTCTCTTAGCTCACCTACAAACACATGAATGAGCGTGAGCGATAGCCCAGTGAATAATATCAAATACAGAAGTTATACAAACGATATGTAGAACAACATGCTCCAAACGGCCTTGGGCCCAATTCATATTTCTATTTAACACATATATATATACATAATTTAGGTCAAGTGACTGTGGTTCCAAACATACTGGCCTTTGGCCCATTTATCTTTCCATAACAAACTGGCCCTTGGCCCATTCAGACTTTCATTCATGTCAAAACGGCCTCTGGCCCATTCATTCATGTCAAAACGGCCTTTGGCCCATTCATTCTATTATTCAGATCGAACTGTTATTCGTGTCAAACTATTACTTATATCAAACTATCATTCGTGTCAAACTATTATTTATGTCAAACTATCATTCGTGTCAAACTGGCCTTTGGCCCACTAGTGACAAACTGGCATTTGGCCTATTTAAATGACAAACTTGCCTTTGGCCCATTTAGACTTTCATTCATGACAGAACGGCCTCTGGCCCATTCATTCATGTCAAAACGGCCTTTGGCCCATTCATTTGTGTCAAAACGGCCTTCGGCCCACTCATTCATGTCAAAACGACCGTCGGTCGATTTATTCATGTCAAAACAACCTTCGGTCCATTCATTTATGCCAAAACGACCTTCGGTCCATTCATTTATGTCAAAACGACCTGCGGTCTATTCATTTATGTCAAAACAACCTTCGGTCCATTCATTTATGCCAAAACGACCTTCGGTCCATTCATTTATGCCAAAACGACCTTTAGTCCATTCATTTATGTCAAAACGACCTTCGGTCCATTCATTTATGTCAAAACGTTGTCCCCCAATTGAATCGATGAACTTATAAAACTTACATAGAAGTGAGCAATTGGACAACAATATATTTCAAATATCTTGATAAGATATTACTCACAGTGATCGGCTTGTGGATTTGCCCTGGAGCTTGACCTTACATATCACATAACACATATGGGTCACAAATAATTCAATCCGTTCTTTAATTCACATATTCCTCTTTAGGCTTCATTCTTATCTCTTTGATTCAATTACAATGCTTAATGTATGCCTAAGAGTGTTTAGAAGTGAAAGGGAATGGAAAACAGAACACAGAATGCATTTTCAGAATTTCAGAAAACAGGGTCCCCACTCGAGCGTGGACTTCCCCGCTCGAGTGGACCCTTGAGGCTTGCAAAAGTGCTGGTTGCATCAAAAATACACTCGAGCGTGAAATAGGGCGCTCGAGCGGAAGGCCTGTCTACTTAGCTCCCCGCTCGAGCGTGAAATACCCCGCTCGAGCGGACACCAAGTCTGCAAAAAGTACTGGGAGCACGTATTTTCCGCTCAAGCGACACTTCCCCCGCTCGAGCGGACATCAAAATTCTGGGTTTTCTAGATTGTGTTCTTGAGTTCCCTTTCAACATTCAACCCAACATTTCTTGCATTTTATGGCTCCAATTTCCCATATACTTGTACTAACAGGGTATAAACACCAAAACACATCATCATGGAGCTCAATTTCATGAATCAAACACATGCACGTCCCAAATTAATTCAAACTCAACACCAATATGCTCAATTTCAAACATTCAAGCCTTACACCCCCACAATTTGTACATGCATGTGGGAGATGCTCATCATTCTCAACTTAATTGGTGGAGAGGTGATCAAAACATGAGCTTCAATTAAAATTGCACATGGATTATACATTTTTATGCTCAAACATGCAATTTCAAAGTACTTTCTTACATGCATGTGCATATGGACTACCAAATCAACAAAACCAACTCAAATTCATCATGATCAATTCATTTTATGTTCCTTATCAACATTCAACTTGAATTCACAAAATTTACAAACTAATATGCACAAATTCACTCACCTAGGAGCCTTAATCTTCCCAATTTGTGATCAAATCTTGAGTTAGCCTCCAAACTTCCAAGCCTCAAGACCAAAATTGCCCAATTCTTCTCTCCCTCTCTCTCTAACCGGCCCTCTCTCTAACTTTGAGTTCAAATCAGCCAAATGAAGCAAAGAAGAGAGAATAGAGGGTGTAATGCCCTCACACAACAAATCCCACTAATGCCAATATAATAGTAATAAAGTAATTGGGCACCAATTAATTAATTTAATCGATTTAATCTGACCCAAATCAATTTTTAATTAAATTTCACCGTAGGCTCTAAAAAGTATGCCGATCACAATGGCGCAATCAATTTCGGATTTTGTGACCGATAAGGCCTTCAATTTAATTTCCAAAGCAGAAAATCAGACAGATATTCCTACGGTGAACAGATAGAAATTCAAAATCACATATTTTCACATAATGGCACACAAAATCATATTAAACACATAATCATACTCAAACCAATTAGCATAATACGGAACGGGATTATCACAGACACTTTGCACATTGCCTCTGTAACTCAGTACTTTCCTTTTCCATCTCTGGCCAGTAATACCCTTGCCTCTATATCCGTCGGTATAGACTGATATCTCCATCTCCACAGGGCTTAGCATGGATCTGCTTAAGTTTATAAGTTGCTTCTTGTTTGCCGACGCACCTTGCTAGCAGGTTGTTGGGACCGCGAAAATACAACTCTCCTCTGGAGAGCAAAAATGATGCAAGTTTTGCTAGTCTGATTGTTCCCTGGCCTGTTTTCAACTGTTGGATTATATTTGTTTTCCACTCCTCAACATCTTTCTCTGTATGTTCTTCGGCTAATACAACTGGTGTTATTCTTTTCTTAATGACGATGGCTATATTATCATCTGGTATATCCACCTTTGCCCCCAGTGTAGCCAAGGCTTTGAAGAAACGGTTGTATGTTCGAGAGGTATGCTGGATTTGGACATCATCAAACTGAGTGAGCAACCTTTGAACCACAGTGCGATATAGGGCCAACAGAGGCTCCTTTAATGCGAAATCACCCATTGTTTGCTTAACAACTAGCCTGGAGTTGCCCCAAATTTTTAACTTGCGAAGGCCCTTCTTTTAGGCAGCTATTAGACCTAATATCAGTGCCTCATATTCGGCCTCGTTGTTCGAACATTCAAAGTCAAGCTTATATGATAAATGAAACTTCTCTCATTCTTGACTGGTTAGTGTTATACCAGCTCCACCTTTCCCAACTCCGGAAGCTCCATCAAATTTTAAGTCCCAATAAGTCTCAACTACAGCTGTTGAGACATGGACCTCACCTGCAGCTGCTGAGACATGGACTTCACCAGATGGGAATTAGGCCAGTAAGTCTGCAAGTGCTTGGCTCTTAATAGCCTTGGGAGTAACACAAGTGATGTCATATTCTGCTAGGGCCAAAAGCCATCTTGTCATTCTTTCAGTCAGAGCGAGCTTGCTCAGCAAGTAGTGGACTAGATCACTCAGGGTCACAACCTGGATCGGGTGTGCCAAAAAATAATGGCGCAACTTCTGCACTGTGAAGATTAGGGCTAAACAATGCCTCTCGATTGGGGTATATCGTGACTTGGCACCATTGACTTTGCGACTAATGTAATAGACTGGCTTCTCAATGCCATCTATGTCTTGGACAAGTAGAGCTCCAATAGACAGAGGTGTAGAGGTCAGGTACCGTAGTAGAGGCTTTTCAGGTTGTGGGGCAATCATTGTAAGTAGAGACGTAAGAGCTTTCTTCACCATATCAAATGCCTGTTGGTGTTCTTACAACCATTCAAACTTGTGATTCCCTTTCAGCAGTGTCCCAAAGGAAAAGGTTATCTCAACAAGGGTTGGAATGAACCTCCTGAGGTATGACACTTTGCCTAGGAATTTCTTTAAGGCCTTTTGAGAGTGGGGCAGTGGCATCTCCTTGATTGACTTGATCTTATCCCCATCTACTTCGATCCCCTGCTAGTGTACAAGAAAGCCACGGAACTTGCCGGCGATAACTCCGAAGGCACATTTGAGAGGGTTCATCTTTAGGTAGCATTTACGGCAACACTAAAAAACTTTTTCCAAGTCGCAAAGGTGTCGGTTTTCCTTAGTAGACTTGACGACCAAATCATCCACATATACTTCCACTTCATGATGCAACATGTCATGGAACACTGTAGTCATAGCCCGTTGGTAGGTTGCCCCTGTGTTTTTCAAACCAAAGGACATCACCGTATAGAAAAAATTTCCCAAGGGTGTTCTAAAAGTCGTCTTTTCTGCATCTTCTGGTGCCATGTTGATCTGATTGTAACCACTGAACCCATCCATGAAAGAGAACATCTGATGGCCTGCAGTAGAATTGACAAGTGTGTCAACATGGGGTAATGGAAACTTATCTTTCGGGCAGGCCTTATTCAGGTCGCGAAAGTCTACGCAGACCCTGATTTGGCCGTTCTTCTTCTTCACAGGCACAATATTTGCTAGCCAAGTTGGGTATTGTATAGGCTCAATGAACTTGGCCCTCTGTAACTTTTCTACCTCCGCTTTAATCTTTGCTTCAAGATTAGGGTGATACTTTCGAGTGTGCTGCTTGATTGGCTTAGAGTTGGGGAAAATGTCCAGATGATGAGTGACAATGGATGGGTTAAGACCAGGCATCTCGTCGTATGTCCAACCAAAGACATCACTGTACCATTTTAGTAGTGTTATCAATTCTGCCTTAGCTGCTGGAGCCATTATATCGCTGATAAACATGAGCTTGCTCTGCCCTGGTAAGTCGCTGAGGTTGACTTCAGCAAGTACTTCCTGCTGCAGTTTGGATCTATCTTGCATGCATTCAGGGACGGGCTCAGACGTCTCCACCAACCTTTCTTGGGACTCATTAGCGTCACATTTATTCATCTCGGGGCCATCCTCCCAAGGTATAAAGTGTGGCCGCCAAGACCATCATAAGTAGTAAACTGTCTTGTCGTTCTCGCGCACCTTAACAATCTTGGGTGAAGGAGTTGTGGACTTGCTACTCCTTTTTTGCCCACTACTTTCTGGAGCAGCCTCTGCATCTCGAATGTCTTCCCACTTCGACAATTTTACCAGTCCTTGGAGTTTCATCCGTTGACAATTCAGTAAAGAAAAATGCATTCGAATAGTGTGCCTCTTCCACTCCGAATGGCTTTTCAGACACATTTATGGTTACTGTGCGCTTTCCCAACTTTGCCTTCACACATTGGTGATAACTCGACGGGATAGCCGCATATTGTTGCATCCAAGCTCTGTCAAGTATCATATGGTAATTTGTGTCTGCTTCAATCACATGGAACTTAGTTGTGGAACAGATCTCACCAACTGCTAAGTCCACGCCAACATGGCCCTTAGTAACTTTTTTCTCAATACCAAAACCAGTCACGGTGATGGGTTGGCGAACCATCCTAGACTCTGGGATACCAGCCTTTGCAAAGGTGTCAGTAGTGATGATGTTTATGGACGCCCCACCATCGAGGAAAGCACGCTTGAACTCTACATCATTGATGTAAGTTGTGACAAAAAGGGAACGATTATGGGGGAATGGGTATGCTCTGTTTGCTTCTGAAAAAGTAATGGTCTTATAATCTTCCTAGATACACCGAGGTACATACTCCTTAGCCTCAACAACTTCATCATGGTGCACTTCAGAGATGTTAATGAAGGCCTTTGTTGCTTTCAACCTGGCTGCTTAGCTCAACCCTAGTTGGTCAAAGAAGGTGCGAAACTTAACAGAGTTTTGCAAGGTGTGAGCATGAGTGTCCTCTGCGAATTTTGCCTCTGCGGGTACTGTCTCAGGGAGCTAGCCGCTAGCGATTTCTTCTAACTCATCATAGTAGGATGCCATGTACACTTGATCGCGCACCGGCCCAAGGTACCCAATCATATATATTCTTCCCATTCTCTTTGTGGTTAGGATAAGGGTCCTTCCTTACATCACGATTACCGGCACCTTTGAACTGCAGCTCATTTGCGTCAACTTTCTTCTTGAAGATACTTTTCAAAGTCCAACAATCCTTAGTAGGGTGTCTGGTGTTCTGTGATAAATACAATAATCTGGACTTTTTTTATCCTTTTTGGTTGGAGGGACATCAACTGGAGGCAAAGTAAGTTCACCATCGACTACCCATTCTTTAACCAAGGCCTTAACATTCTCAAGGCTACAAGGATATAGATTTCTGTCCTAAACTCTTTCTCTTCCGAGAGGACGATGCCTCCACTTGCTAGCGGTTCCCTCCTGCAGAGGTTACCGCAGCAACTCTGCTACTGTGGGAGTAGTGGTGGCTGTCACGAGATCTGTGCAAAGGACCAGTGGTACTGAGGTTTCTAGCTGCCTCAATCAAGGCTGAAAAGGTAGGTAGATTATGGTTCACCAAGAAAATTTTGTAGTCGCGTATGGCACCCTCCACGCATATGCTGACTAAATGGGCCTCATCCACTGGCTCATGACAGTCAATAGCCTTATCATGGAACCGCTTAACATAGTCTAGTATATCTTTGCCTTCTTTTTGGACATCTCGCCCAAGTGTGAGGGTTGTAACTTTCTCTCAAACTTGGAAGAACTTCGTGTGGAACTTGTTCACCATCTCCTCCCAACTCTTGATCGAGTTGGGAGCCAAGTTCACATACCAGCTGTAAGCTCTTTCAGTAAGTGATTTGGAGAACTCCCGAAGGCGCAGAGAGTGGTCACTGTCGTAGACACCAAGGGTTTCAATGAACCTCACCACGTGTTCTCTGGCATTACCTTGTTTCCCATCAAACTTAATAAATTTAGGCACTATATACCCAGTTGGGTATGACATGGTCAATATCTCTTGAGAGTATGGGGGCTCCACATTTGGGTCGAGGAGAGATGGTAGTTGCTTCTTGCTACGCTCATGCTCGAGCATAGCTTGTACATCGGCTAGTGTAATGAAGTGAGTGGGCTGGAATGGTCCAGTCTGCTCCTGGGTAGCTGAACTAGCGGTCGTATCGTTCGCCTGAGGTCTCACCGAAGGCACCTGGATCGAAGCCTGAACCTCAGGGAGCAGGTTAGGCACTGGGTTTGGGACTGTTACGGGCAGAGGTGCTTGTGCTGGGGCTGGTCTGGACGCCATGGCCATAATAGCCTCAGTGAGAGTTTGCAAAGCTGCCAGGATTTCCCTCTGTGTATCCTGGAGTGACTGGACTGCCTCCACCACAACACTGTGGTCACGGTTCTCCATATGTGCTGCTCCACCATTGGAAGAGCCTTGCTGCCGTAGGGGTTGCTGAACTTCATCGTCTGCCATTTTTTCCAGTGAAATGTGTAAGCCACTACGGGTATGAACCATCAACAAAGCAGCCTCCCTGGCAAAGTCGCCAGAAATGTAGAGGGGTTCAAGGTTAGCAAGATGATTAAAGAGGCAAAACTATGTTAATGGTCCAATAATGGTGGAAGTGGCTGGAGAATGAGCAACATAAATGATTTGGGAGTTGGAGAGTGTGTAGTTGGGTGAGGGTAAAACAAGTGTCTCAAGAAGAAATGTATGGCAGTACCAAAATGAGCAGCATTTCCCCCAAATCCCCAAAAATTCATCTTTTGAACCTTGGGAAATGGGTCTTATTTATATGCTTTTCCTTGGTACCAGGAGGACACCAAGTGGCCAAATAGAGAGAGGACATGTGTCCCAGAGGATCACATGGAATATTCTGCCTTGAGCCACCAGGCTGAAGGTGCCACGTGTCCCTCTGCATGTATTGTGTACTATATGTTTGCCTCTGCAAACACTCCCGTCGCAACTATACTTGCTGAGGCAAGTGTAGTTGCAACGGGAGTGTTTGGCGCTGCAACTCCCTTTTGAGCCTCAGCAAGTACAGTTGCGGCGGGAATGTTTGCCACTGCACTTGCCTTCTCAACTCGAACCTCAGCAAGTGCACTTGCAGCAGTAAACCTTGTTGCTGCATTTGTCTTCTCGGTTCTATTTAGCCAGTACATGCATTCTCAGGACTCCATTAGCCTGCTATCGATACCGTTAAGAAACTTCACTATATTTCGATGCTGTATTTTAGTTAACATTTGCACCTCATTCTTGAAACTCTTGTCAAAATTTGGATCCTCAGCTTCAAAACGATGAAGTTTCTTCAATGCAAATACCTTGCCACTAGGCAATTGTGCTCTATAAACGCTGCCATAACCACCCGTTCCTATGCAATATCTAATGTCAAAATCATTTGTTGTTGTGATGATGTCTTCGTATGCAATTTTTCCATTATAATTCCAAATCGAGCACATATCCCCATTCTTAATCACTCTTGCCTCGCTTTGGTTGTTTTTAACCTTGGCCCGGCAAAAAAACATAAATCCAGTTAAGGCAAGAAAAATTGCAATAAGGGGAAGGGAAATGAAGAGAATAAGCATGACTTCTTCCTTCTTTAGATGCGCATGTTGAGATCTATGTGGTGTTTGACCTTCGAAAGCATTGTTTGACAAGTCAACAGATCCATGCCGTTCGGTAAAACCAATGGGGATTTCAACAGAGAGATTATTGTAGGAGAGATTTAAGTATACTGACCTTGGCAAAGATGCTGATTCAGTTGGTATTGTTCCACTCAAATAGTTGTTACTCAATCCTAGGTACAACAAATTGCTGAGTTGTTCTAGTTTCTTAGGGAGAGGCCCAGTGAGCTGATTCTGCGAGAGGTCTAGATACCCAATTGCATTGGTAAGTTGGAGGTTTAGTATGTCGCCTGAAAGTTGGTTCGATGACAAATCAAGCTCATGAAGGCTTGGCAAACCCCCAAGATCAGGTGGTACCATTCCGTCCACTTGATTTGCAGACAGATTAAGAGAGTAAAGATTTGTCAATTGATCTAGAAACCATGGGATCCGATCTGTGAGGAAGTTGCTGCTCAAGTCCAAAATATCCTATTTCTAGACGGATGGAACCGTTGAGTCGATTTGAAGAAAGATCTAAAAATCTCAAATCGATCAATTCACCAAAAAATGAAGAGATTGGACCACTAAGTTTGTTATGACCCATATAAAGCCCTTGCAAATTCTTTAGTTTCAAAATCTCTCGAGGGATGGACCCACTAATTCTATTTGAAGAGAGATCTAGAAAGATCAAATTGGTCAATTGACCAAAAGATGAAGGGATTGGACCAGTAAGCATATTTAAGCTCATATCTAGGCTAACCAAATTTTTTAGCTTTCCTATTTCTAGAGGAAGGAACCGCTGATATTATTTAAAGAGAAACCAAGAGAAGTCAAACTAGTTAATTGACTAATAGATGAAGGCATTGGACTAGTCAGCATGTTATATCCCATATCCAACTTAACCAAATTCTTTAGGTTGCGTTTGGTAGAGTTTTAGAATTATGATTTGAGAATAGAGTTGTATTTTGAGTTTGTGAGTTTTGAAATTATGATTTGAGTGTAGAAAATTTGTTTGTTTATAAATTTTAAAAAGAGTTTGAATTGAGTGATGTGACATATAATATTGAAAAGTGGGTGTTTTGAAAAGTGTTTTAAAAAGTGAGTGTGTAATTAATTTTCTAAAACTATAATCAAATAACACACTCAAACTAAGGGATAGAATTAAACTTTAAAAGTTCTACCAAACAGAGCCTTAATTTTCCTAGTATAGAACCACTTATATGATTTCTAGAGAGCTCCTGATGAATCAAATTGGTTAATTTACTAATTGATGAAGGTATTGGACCACTTAAGATGTTGGAACTCATATCCATCACAACCAAATTCTTCAGATTTCCTATTTCTGAAGGGATGGAAATGTTGAGTAGATTTGAATGGAGATCCAAAAAGATTAGATTGGTTAATTGACCAATACCTGAAGGAATGGGACCACATGATATGAGTACCATATATGTAAAGTTCTACCAGTTGGGTGAGGTTTACCAATGTTAAAGGAAGCACACCTTCAAGTTGAAAGTTGGAAGAGAGGTCTAGGGAGGTGAGCTTTGACAGAGAACCGATGTTGGCAGAGATGCTTCCAGCCAAGAAAAAATCGCTCAAATTTAGATATTCAAGGTTTGGCAATGAAGTCCAATTCATGTATTCCAACTTTCTGGATGGATAAGTATAAGACAAGTGAAGGTCAATGCGAGTGACACTTCTTGCCTCATTACAAGTGATGCCCTCCAACTCGCAGTGATTTGCTGAAGAGATGTTTCCGGTCCACCAACCACTAATCCGTAGAGCTTTTGCTTCCATTGACAGTGAAAACGATGATGGTTTTGCAGATGCTGGCACTATAATAATTATAGTTGCCACGAGTACAACATAGTAAACAAAGAATGTCATGTTATTTTCACTCGTAATTGAGGTATGCATGGATTTTGTAGCTCTAAAACAATGAGAGCATGTATGCAGTGTAATCCTCAGATCAAAAGCTGAGGAGGCCTTTTAAAATTATTTTTGTTGACGACATCTTGATCCCAAGGCATAGGGAGTCAAGCTAGCAGAGTTATTGGACCACAAATATGTATGAACCTTCGTTCTACCTTCGTGAATGATGAAATCACGACTTGAGCCATTGAATCAATTAGGCAGATCCAACGGTCCAGATTCATCGACCTTTGGACTCGGCTTTTGATTTATCAACAAATTAAAAACAAAAACAAAAAAAGACAGAATTTGTGCATAACGTGTTATTGACGATTCTCTCAAGCAAGCAGTCTGCTTATATAGGAGGTGGAATATTGCCTCCAATCCAATGTTGTTTGGGCTCGTTGGATTCACTACTAGTCCTGTAAAGATTAGAATTATTCATTTCGTCAAACACTTTATATATATCATTCACACAAAAAAATTAAATCGATCTACTAATCATAACATATTTAATTTAGCGTGATTGTCAAATTTTTTTTTCTATTTTTAAAAACATAACTATATGTATAACTATGTAACTATTATTTTTCATGTCATTTGAATTTCATAGTTAGGATGATCCCTTTTTTTTTTTATATATATATATTTTTTATTTTGAACTTTTTATTTAATATTTAACGTGACACCATCACCATTATACCATGTAATGAATCTGACATTACTAAAATGAAATGGGTCCCATGTTATCAAAAATCTCACCTTGTTTGCTTTGAATTTTTAAAATTCACTTTTTAGAAAATTAAATTTTTTTGTTTTTCCTATTTTTTTTTATATTTTCACTGAATTTTTTTAATATTCTAAGTAATTTTTTTAATTTTAGATACATCTAACATAAATACACTTAAAAAGTATAATATTTGTAAAAAAAATCTTTAGAAAATTTACTAAATACCAAAAATATATATATATATATATATAAAATATATGAGAATTCAGTACATTTTTTATATTTTTGTGTATTTATTGATTTTTTAAAATATTTTTTACAAATATTTTTCTTTTTAGATACATTTAAGTAAGGTGCATCTAAAAAAGTAAAAAAAAATTGCTTAAAATTTTAAAAATATTCACTAAAAATAAAAAATACAAAAAACAAAAAACTTAATTTTTAAAAAATTAATTCCAAAAAATTGAAACCAAACACACTCAATGCTTGAATGTCCAGAGTATTTTTTTTGAAAAATGCTATGGATTCCAAATGATTTACCAAATTTTCTACTAAGCTTCTCACATGAGCGTGGGACACATACAAATTTACATAAGTGTGGGACCTATACCCATGTGAGAGATTTGGTAGAAATTTTAGTAAATCATTTAGGGTCTCTAGCATAACCTATTTTTTTAAAGGGTAAACTACTAATAGGTCCTAATAATTGGATTTAATTCACATCAAGTCTTATTGGAAATAAGCCTTAGTAAAATCATTACTAAAAATAATTTTTTGTAACGATCTTTTACACATGTAGCTAAAAATTGACAATTAGTGACCTTTTTTTATTATGATTTTTATAAATTGTCGCTGAAACTTATAATTAGTGACGTTTTTGTGCGAAGAATTTTTAAACTGACGCTAAAAGTTGTAAATTAGTGATTTTTTTTGTGATGATTTTTTTATGCTGTCACTAAAACTCACAAGTGTTATTTGTTGTGACAATTTTCAAATTCTTGCTAAAAATTAATAATTATAATGATATTTTTTAATAATATTTAATAAAATATATCATTAATTATCATGATACATATTAGATAATAAGCTTACTTATTAAAATCTACATGTAAATCTTTTTTTTTTAAAGTATCAACTTTCAAAGTTTGAGTATAGATTACTCCCATCCCACTTGAACCAATAGAGAGCAAGTGAACAAGAGAAAAGCTAGTCCACTTTCTTTCATGATGTATGCCCAAGGAAGGTTCACGCTGTAATGTCTCTGGTGCACTTCAATTATTATTAGGGTCTCCTCTGGGTCTATCCATCTATTCATAAGTCTAAGCAGATCAACGTATATACAATGGACTGACTTTTCCACAATTGACTTATATCTTACTCGCTCCAACCCCCATGCCACGCATAAATTATGAAAAATCCTATTTTTACACACTTACTTATCTCAATATACACACTTAATGAAATATTATTTTAATAATAATTATATCTTAAAGTAAAATAATCTTAATGGATATCAAAACACACTCATAATATTAAGTCAAAATTTTCTCTGTACACATCATGTAAAAATAAAAAAATTTCAATACACATCTTTTGAGTAAAAAAAATTAAACCCTAATTTTTCTATTGTTTCTTACTTCCTCTATTGTTTCTTAGTTTAAATCAAGTGAAAAGATTATTAAATTTCTAGTGCGTGTGCTTACAAGTTTCAAAGCCAACACGCCGACTAATCTATGAAAACGTCACAAACTTTCATAACAGTTTCCTCAAGTGTTTGAAAATCTGAGACAAGCTGTTTCATTTTCTTCTTCTTCATGTATATGGATCAACTAAAAAGAGTTTACTTCACACAATGAAAACTCCATAATTTCAATATAGATGGAAGTCAAGAAACAAACTTTAGTGAAAGATCAGTGTTCAGTTAGTGAAGAGCATAGTCTGCGACCTCAAATCCAAGACCCAATATATGACCATTTTCATACCAAAATTTCGCCACCGTAGTTTACTTTTTTTGGATATTAACTGCTGAAATTGTTGATTCTATTCGAAAATCAAGTTCCGAAACCAAATTCGGAACTCAACTTTCGAATTTAAGAATTTATTTCAGAAATCAAATTCTGAATGTTTTTACGTGTTTCGGAAGTTAAAAATCGAATAAACATTTTTTATTCGGATAACTAATACCAAATGAGCAAAATTGAATTTCTTCTAGGAAAAAATGAGAGTTTATGAAAAATAAAATATAGATGGAGTTGTCAATCTCTGAACTGCATTCTATTGTTTTTTGATTTTGGCTGTTTGATTCTGTTCTTTGCTGATTTTGTAATTGTGGCTGCCACTGTTGGTTTCTCACCAACAGGGTTTGGGTTTGGTGTTGCCATGTGATGGCTTGCATCTTCCCTCCCTCTGGTTGGTGTTTCTTTCCTTCTTGTAAGGTTTCCACCATCAATAAAGGGATTTTCGTTGTTGATCAAAAAAAAAAAAAGCGTGCAGGTAGACGAAAAACGAAATGGGAGGGAGATGCTTACTTTCAACAATGCTATGGGTCTTCAATGGACTCACCATGAGCCTTCTTCAATGGAGTTGATGTTGTGTAATCAGGGTGGGTGGAATAGAAAATGGATCTACACCTGGAATGAATGGTTTAGGTGGTGTATGTACAAAAATGTTAGTTTCGAATATAATTGAAACATATGATGTGTGGACTGAGAACAAAAACATAAAACCAATTTAATAAATGTGTGCATTGAAAAATTATGTATACAAAGATAAAAGGAGTGTATGGAAATAGAATTTCTCATAAATTATTGAGAAAATTACATATTAATGAGATTCTTCCAACCCCTATGCCACGCATAAATTATTGAGAAAATTACATGTCAATGAGATTCTTATAAAATATTAGTGGTTAGGTATGTACGTTGACGCACATACTTTTTCATCAATTGTTAAATATTGTAATTATACTTGTATTTTAAATTGATGATATGTGATATTATATAAAGTATAGAGACTTGTATAGACAAATTGATCTGTACCCAAATGATAAATGAAAATTTTTATAAACATAAATATCAATTTATAGTTAGATTGTTGAGATCACATTCTTATCTTAA
The DNA here is from genome assembly GCA_036172215.1 of Camellia granthamiana. Taxonomy (NCBI): domain Eukaryota; kingdom Viridiplantae; phylum Streptophyta; class Magnoliopsida; order Ericales; family Theaceae; genus Camellia; species Camellia granthamiana. The sequence continues at coordinate 147,046 of JAXFYN010000511.1, forward strand.
ATAATAAACAATTCTTTTAAATATATAGTGTTATAGAAATATTTTTCTATCAATTTCTCACTTTAATTTTCTATAATCCGTACCTATAATACAATTGAAGATATGAAATTAATTGCACAATTACACAATTTTGTTTAATAATTCATCTCAGAATACAAATTCATTGAATCCATTTTTGCATACTATTTGTACATTATTGGTATAAGAATGCATTAATATCAATATGTAATATATTTTTATACATCAATAGTTGTTGAGTCTCGTTTTATGTGTCACGAATATATTGCATGATGAAAAATATAATATTAGTCATTAGTTATATTTTCATTTATATAGAAAATGTGAAATAATTTTTGAAGAAAATGGAATGATATCGTACCTCAATATTTCGATCGATATAAGAATTTCATAATTGTTTTCACAGTATTTATAGATCCATACTTATAACTATTTGTAAGGTCACTTTCATGAAACTATCAAGTTACATAATTTATAATGCCATCTGTTAGTAATTAGCATATGACAAAAATTGATTGAAACTTTTATTTGATGTACCTACTTTCTGTATCATTGAGTTGTTGCGATAATGTTTGGACATCATTTGATTTATTTATTTATTTATTTGTAATTTGACTAAAATGTGTGCATGAGGTACATTGTTTTTCTTGAACTTCACAACAAATATGATAATTCATGCTTCAGCTCGTCTAATTTTTCTTCGAGAGCATGTTGCAATAGATCTTCTGTACTTTTTGCTTCACCATCTTCTTATTTTTCTTCTTACTTACCATTACAATTCATTGTAATAAAAATGTTTAGATGAGTAGAGTTTAAGGTGATGTCATATTGTTATGAACTTCAAAATCCATTTACCTTCAATAATGTGATTTTTTCTGTAAAGGAAAAAAGTAAAATTATTGTCGCGATGGAGGTGTTTTGCAAAGTCTTGTTTTGAATTTTTTCATTTTCATATTTTTTTGTCTTTGACACCATTTTTTTTAATAACCCTTTAGATTCACTTAATTTAATAATACTTTTTTATTTTTTAATTTTACTTTTAGATTTAAATTCACTTAATCTAAATACACTTAGAAAATAATTTGTTGTGTGTTCTTTTTGAAAAAAAAAAAAGTATTGATAATAATAATAATAATAATAATAATAATAATAATAATAATAATAAAAATCAATACATGTTCGAATTTATAAATATTTTTCTTTTTAATTCTATTTAGATTATTAATATATTAGATATTCATGTAAAAGTATAATTTAAATATAAAATATGAAGAAATTTCAGTATCTTTAATTATCAAAACTGAGAAAATATAAAAAAATGAACAACAAAAATATGAAACTTCAAAAACTGAAAAATAGATTTAAAAAATGAAACCAACGAAAGTGGTTATTGTTTAGAATTTTGACATCATATTTTGGTTATTAAAGTACCATGTAAAATATTATAGTTTAGAAAATCTAATCTAAACAAAAAGAAAGTATGTGAAGATAACCTATAAATTTTTGAGACACAAATCTCTATTTTAAAAACGTATATACTTTCCTCTGTCAAGATTTGAATGAATGCATAAAATTTTATAATTCAACCAAAATTATTCACACCGATTTGATCCACGATGGACAATTGTAAATATTATGTATATTAATATAAAAGTAGACATAGGAAATAATAAAGAATAATTGTTTTTTGTTCTTCAATCATCATCAATGTAAAAAATGAGACCTTTTCTTCTTTTTTTATTTTTTTATAAGAAGCAATATGATTTGTTTATGTTTTTTTAAAGGACCGTGCTACGTAGCTCGAAAATGCATCCCCCCGAATCCTCCTAATTTTTTTTTTTTTTTTCAGAAGCAGGGGAAGGAGGGGAAGGAGGAGGAGGAGGAGGAGGAGGAGGAAGGAGGAATGGACTGAAGGGGGCCATAACAGTGGAAGGAGGCGGAGGGGGGGGCCGGAGGCGACGGCGGTGGTGAGCAGACGATCGGCGACGGCGGTGGTGAGCAGACGATCCTCTCCTCCTCTCTCCCTCTCCCTCTCCCTCTTTCTCTTTCTCTCCCTCTCCCTCTCCCTCTGCTCAGACTCGACGAAGAAGAAGAAGAAGAAAAAAAATAATAATAAAATAATACCCAAAACGACGTCATTTTGGGCATTTAGGGGGATTAGGGGGGGATGTTTTCGAGCTCTCAAACATTATCCTTTTTTAAAACTCTTGAAAGCAGATATATCGTTTTTGAGTGTTTAACTCCAAAAATAAAGAGATAGTTTGTTTATATAAGATTTTTCATAACTTTTAGAAAACATATAGTAGATTTGTGAGGGTAAATTGAAATTTGGAAAGCAAAAGTAGAAAAATTGATAGGCTCTTCACACTTTTAAAATAGTAGTAGATTTACAGATTAATAAAAAAAAAATTATGAATTTAATTATTAATGTTTATAAAGTTTATCATTAATTTTTTTTTTAAAATGCACTGACTTGTAATTCTCCCTAAATTATTTTGTTTTTGACGACACATCACCATTGTTGAATTTAATTATTAATGTTTATAAAGTTTATTATTGATTTTTTTTTTTATAAATGCATTGACTTGTAATTCTCCCTAAATTATTTTGTTTTAGACAACACATCACCCTGTGTTTGTGATGTGTCAGCATTAATCTAGATGGTATGAAAATATAAAAATAAATAGGACAAATTACAATAGTAGTCTCTATATTTTGGTTTTTGTGTCATTTTAATTCCTGTAATTTCAATTGGCTCGATTTTAACCATAAATTTATGATTTTGTCTTACTTTGGCCCAATTGATTACAATACTTACTATTTTTTAATAAAAAATATGCACATAAGTATCATGTGTCGTATTTTTAAAAGTAAAATTTTAAACTTACCTAACTCAGTGAGTTAATCTCAACTAATTTAGTGATAATTTTTTTTTATAAAAATACTAACGATATTATCAATTGGACCAAATTAACCCAAAATTTAAAAGTAAGGGTTAAAATCGAGTCAACTGAAAATGTAAGGACCAAAATGACATAAGGGATAAAATACAGGGATTACCGATGTAATTTTTCCAAATAAATAATATAAGATATAAACTATAGTGTAATGAAAATCACAATACTATTTTGTTATTTATCCACTTAACGAATTAGTGATAAAAATTAGACAAATGTTATGTGAGTTAAAACGTTAAAAACAGCTTAAATTTATAAAGTTCACAAAAAAAAAAATAAATAAATAAAATAAAATAAAATAATAATAAATTCACACAAAATTCTACTCCAACCCCAAAGACGGGCACACATAATTTAGTAAGGTAAATTATTCTCGTGGTTGGTATGCGTATAAAGGCTTTGAAATAAACAATTTCTAAATTGTTAAAAAAATAACCTAACTCGTTATTAGAAGATCCCAACCTTCCTGGCAATGGAAGTCGAACGGGTAGACAAGACCGAAACTCTAAAATAATTGAATATCACTCCTAAATTCACACATAATGGCATGATAGGATAGGAGTTGTATCATTAGTGTTTGATTTATATATGAATCAACAACTGATATATAGCGATTTTTATCATTGAAGGTAAATTTAGGAGTGAGATTTTAAAATTCACCAGTTTTTTCCACCAAAAAATGGGCAACCAACCATCCGGAGTACCAAACGACCCATATGCCTCTCCATATCACCAGAATTATCCTCACTCCAAAACCAATTATCAGACAACCAGAACATTGAGTTCATGTGCATCATTTTTTGGGGTTCTCAAGATCTAGAGGGGAACATTCTTATTCATTGTGGCACAGGCTTGCTGCAAGGAAAATATAAGAAACTTTTTAGCAGTTGAGGTTTCAACACCATATGTTTGCAACTTGAAAAAAAAATGCGAAATTTATTTGATGATATATAGTAATCCTCGTACATAATAGTTGGAACAACATGGTCCTGAAAAAACATGACACTCTACATTTCAAAATGGACTTTTATTTTATTTTTTTGATGGGAAACTCAGGCATAGACTTTAATCATTTATGGAGTCGATACTTGTAGTAGTGAAATTGCTCGAAGAGGTGTAGCTAAAGTCTTCCTGCGAGAAAGAAACTGTTGAGAAACATGTTGCATTGTTGGCCGAGATCTTGGCTCAGAACCCACACATGCAAATGCCACAGTAACAACAAGAGCAATGTCCCCTACAGCCACTGGACTTGTTGGAGGCGGAAGGCGTGGGTCCAAGACATCAGTGAGCATTATGTTTGTAGCAGATTGCGATGCCAATGATGAGAGGAGTTCTCCCGGATGCCTTCCCATCATTGTTTCTAGTGCCACCACCCCAAAGCTATAAGCATCAGATTTTTCGGTCACAACCATGGAGAAGGCATGTTCTGCACAAACAAAAAGATCAATCAAAGATACCAAAGACACCACTTTTTCTTTAAAGAGGTTGATGAAACGTGGTTTTATAAAATATTTATCCCTCACGAATAATTGAATTCAAATAATAATAATTTTGTTAGTCACTAATATGTAAATATTTTGCACATCTTTTTTTCTTCTCATTTTTTGAAAACATAAATACATATGAAGGAAAAAAGTACTTTTGCTACCTGGGGCAATATACCCATAAGTTCCTGCAATTACAGTTTGATTCGATGAATTCAGATGTAGCAGTCTGGCAATGCCAAAGTCAGAAACAAAAGCATCCAATTCAGAGTTCAATAGAATGTTTTTGCTTGATATGTCTCGGTGAACAACCGGTGGGATGCAATCATGATGCAAGTAGGATAGAGCATGTGCTATTGCTTTAACAATGTTTACCCTCAGAGTCCATCCTAATTCAACAGCTTCGGTATCAATTCTCAGGGTGCAAAACAAGCTTCCCCTTTCCATGTACTCGTACACCAGGAGCATGCATCTTTTGTGCAAACAGAAACCGTAAAGCTTTACTATGTTTCGGTGTCGTATGTTAGTTAACATTTGCACCTCATTTCTGAAGCTCCTGTCAATTGTTGGATCCTCAGCTTCGAAACCATGGAGCTTCTTCAACGCAAATACCTTGCCGCTAGGCAATTGTGCTTTGTAGATGATGCCATAACCACCAGTTCCTATGCAATATCTACTGTCAAAATCATTTGTTGCCATAATGATGTCTTCGTATGCAATTTTTCCATCATAATTCCAAATCGAGCACATATCCCCACTCTTCACCACTCTTGCCACACTTTGGTTCTTTTTAGCCTTAGACTGAGAAAAGAGCACAAATCCAAGTGAGCCAAGCAAAACTGTGATGGGAAGAGAAATGACGAGAGTAAGCATGAATATATTCTTCTTTTTGTTTGGACACGCATTCTGAGGTCTATGTGGGATTTGACCATCGAGAGCATTGTATGACAAGTCAATAGATCGCCCCAATTGGAAGGAGCGAAGAGAACTGGGCATTTCACCACAGAGATCATTGTGAGAAAGATTTAAATAGACCAACCGTGGATAATATGCTAGTCCAGAAGGTATTGTTTCACTCAAACAGTTACTACTCAATCCCAAGTGCATCAAATAGCTTTGTTTTTCTAGGTCATTTGGGAGAGGTCCGCTGAGCTGATTTTGAGACAGGTCTAGATACTGAATTCTATGGTTACTTTTGATGGTTAGTATCTCACCTGAAAGTTTGTTTGATGACAAATCAAGATAACCAAGCATGGGCAAATCCCCAAGTTTAGGAGGTATCGCTCCATTGATCTGATTTGCAGACAAATTAAGAGAATTCAGTTCCTTCAATTGACATAGAGAAGATGGGATTTGACCTTTGAGGAGGTTATGGCTGAGGTCCAAGAGGGTCAAATACGTGAAATGCCCTATCTCTAGAGGAATTGGACCATGAAGTTTGTTGAGTCCCATAGTCATTTCAACAAGATTCACCAGACTCCCAATTTCTTGAGGGATGGAACCACTAAATTGATTTGAATGAAGATACAAAGATGTCAAATTGGTCAGATAACCGATACATGGAAGAATTGGACCAGTGAAGTTGTTATTACTTATATCCAGAACAACCACACTTCTCAGATTTCCAATTCCTATTGGGATGGAACCACTAAGTTGATTTGAACACAAACGCAAATAGGCCAAATTGGTCAAATGGCCAATAGACAAAGGGATTGAACCAGTGAGGCTGTTAAAACCCATATTCATATCAACTAGATTCAATAGGTTCCCTAGTTCTGTAGGGATGGAACCAATAAGTTGATTTGAACATAGCCACAAATAGGTTAAATTGGTCAAATGACCGATAGATGAAGGGATTGGACCAGTGCAGTTGTTATTACTTATATCCAAAACAACCAAACTTTTCAGATTTCCAATTCCTATGGGGATGGAACCGCTAATGTGATTATTAGAAATGCTAAGGTGGACAAGTTTAGTGAGGTTACCCAAGGTAAGAGGTAAACCTCCAACAACATTATTGCAAGAAAGATTAAGGTAGGTGAGGTTTGACAAAGTACCAATTTCGTCTGGGATGCCTCCAGTAAGGTCAGAACGCCTGAAATCAAGGCGTTCAAGGTTTGGCAAGGAAGACCAATTCAAGTCCTCCAGCTTTTTATTTTTCAAGAATTCATAAGACAGATCTATCTGAGTAACACTTCCTGCCTCGTTGCAAGTGATGTTTGCGAACTCGCAATAATTCCTTGAATAATTGTTTCCCCACCAACCGCTGTTGAGAAGAGCTTTCACCTCCGCTGACAATGAAATCGATGATAATGGTGATGATTTAGCCAATTCTGGCGCTATAATAATAATAACAATTATTGTCGCCATGTATACTGCCATGAGTACCGGAGGAGAGTAAACAGAGAACACAGGCAGTCAATCCGTTGTTGCTAGCTAATGTGAACCAGCCTTGTAACTTCCTCAAGATTTAGCCGTTAACTTACACTGCAATTGACTTTGACTTATCAAAGGAAATAGAAAATTAGACTGCGTAATGTGTTAATATTTAGGGCTACAATGTGCCTTGGTGTATATATATGATATGCCTTTCATAACACAACTTATAAAATTTCACAGAATTTTACTACATAAACACAAAATGTCAGTAACTTTTTTTTTTTTTTTTTTAATCACACAAGACATAATTTTTTCACAAAATATCATAATTGAAAAATTTAGAAATCCACTAGATATTGATTTGTGATTATATATCAATTTAGAGTAATAAAACAATCCCAATCAAACAATCAAGACAAATCGCCACAATGATTTTAACGTGGAAAAATCACAATTGGAACACTTCCAATTGTGATAAAAAACCACGGGCAACAGCCATAAAACAATCCACTAAGAAGATATAAAGAAACTATACAGGTATACTCTCAATTACCTAGCGAATCCATGCCGGAATTGAACCAACCCTTATGTGTCTCTTCCAACCCCGTCTTCACCTCGGAATTGTCTTGACAATGAGCCACTCCAGAATCCACCAAAGTTTCAGGCTCGAATTCTTCAGAATCCACCGAAGAACAACTCTCTCTTTTGTATAGAATGAACAAACAAACCTTTGATGTATTCTTCTTAACCCATGAGTTGAATACTCAATTAAATATCAAAGAAAACTAACAAAATATCCCTAGATATAAACCTTAATCTCCAAAAAGAAGATCTGAAGAAGTAATCCTAAAATCTGACAGAACCACGCACTTATAGAAATCTGATTCGCGATGCTCGCTCGAGCGAAGATTCTCTCGCTCGAGCGAGGAACCAAAAACGTGTGTTTTCCATAAGTGGCTTCGCTCAAGCCACGCATCCTTCGCTCGAGCGAACATTCATCTCTTTCAGGTTTTTACACAGACGCAGCCTTCGCTCGAACGAGCACTCCTTCGCTCGAGTGAGCAAGGGCGGACATGCAACTTCGAATGCAATTTTGCATTTTGCTTCGGGGGCGCTGCCCCTCGACCCCGCCTAGGCTCTACCCTGGACCCGCCAAGGGGCGCTGCCCCCTGGACCCCCGCGAGCTAATCGGGCAGCTCGATCCCCATCATAATCAGCGAAGTGGCAATCTTGAAAGCATTAATAGCATAAACTTCTCTGCACGGCACAATTCGGGTTGGATTCGCATCTAATAAACTCATAGCCTCACTGAAATAAAAGTGCGAAAACAAGTATAACTGAAAGGAGTTTTGTCAAACGGGATTGCCAATAATAAAAACCTAACAATCTCCCCCTTTGGCAATGCCGTGACAAAACACACCTAAACAAATAAAATCCTAAACACCCCAACCCATTACGGCCAACAAAAGCCAACTTCTTTCTCAAGGTCATGATCTGCAAAACAGTTATTAGTGCCACAATCTCCAAAACAATTATTAGTCCCACAAGAGTATATGAAAGATTATCTTGAAGTATGAGATGGAAAACATGAATAAATGCGACTTGGAGATTTAAGAACATGTAGCATGAATAGATGAAAACTAAGACACATGCACCCGACACATGACATGAATACATGAAAAATAACTTTCTTCCCCTTTTTGTCACAAATTGATAATGGAAGCTCAATCAACTAAAGCAAGATCATAAACCACACAAGCAATGATATGATGATGTAAATATCAAGAGCATGCAAGAAGGAAATAACAAGCAAACAGTGGATAGCAACATGCAAAACAACTATAGCCAATCTCCCTTACCAAACAAATCAAAATGTTCATGCTAACAAACTCTTGTAATGATAAACCAAACTCCCCCTCACTAAAAACAATGAACAAGAAGAAACCGACAAAAATAATATGGTGGAGCAAGCAAGGAATTTCAGATTTGTACCTTGAAACACACAAGATTATCCAAGAAGCACAATTACTTAAACACACAATGTGCACAGCCTCTAGAAGATTCCTCATAAAAGAAAATGATACATTATGTGAAAAACATAGATCACATGATAAAAGTGTATGTGTGACTCTTGGAGTTCGACAAACACAAGATGCAAATCCTAGTAGTGATCTGATAGCTGGACCTCCGGCAAGAGAATCTAAGCACAACTAAGGAAAGTCAAACCACTAGGAACCAAGGGGTATTTGGTGAGTAAAAACGGAGGTTCCCCCTCAATCAATGAATCTTTTCTTTTTTTTTCTTTCTTTCTTTTGCACATTTTTTTCTTTCTTTTGCATATTTTTTCTTCTTCTTTTTCTTTTTCTTTTTCTTTTTTTTTTCTTTTTCTTTTGCACACTCATTGGCGGCTGACACGCTCAAGAGTATGGAAACCGAACCAGAGAAGCATGGATATAATAAAGATGGCCTAGTTGGTGACTCTGAGGTAGCCTTTTCCTCATGCCTGGACTACAAAGAATAGATGGGGAAAGCCGTGGAAATGCAAAAAGATGGAAGGTGGTTAAGAGACTCAACATCACCCAAGATATGCTAGTATAGGTCAATTCCTCTAGAAAAGCAAAAGATACAATGCCATAAGTCCATAAAAAAAATCTCTAAGGCGGAAGACTCCGATATTTGTTAATCCAAGAGTGTGTACAGAATGAGACATACTAATCAAAAAACACACACTCCGAAATGAGTAATCACCACAGAAAGCACACACATATTAACATGTAATGGATATTCTTATCAATTCCAATATGCACCAAGGACTACTCAAAAATTTTAAGCTTGCAAAACCATACTAAGAAAATCTTTTTGTTTTTTTTTTTATTATTTTTTTTCTTTTTCTAAACAAAGCAAGACAGAAAACGAACATGCACACATTAAATGACTCAAAAGGGAAAAAAAAAAACACACAGAAACCTAAAAACAAAACGGAAAAAACAAATTAACACAAATCAAGTTTTCTCACCCAAACCGCTTTAGTATGAAGACAGTTGTGAGAATTGTGGTTCTTGGATGGTGTCTTGACATTGTGATTCCTTTCCCCTGCAATGGAAACCCGCCTCGACTTGGTTTCCAACTTCCTATTTTTAGGTCTAGGCAAATACACTCTCCCATGCAATTTATAACAATAAGGGCGAATATGACCATACATACCACAATGATGACAAATAAAAGCAGGGCGTACAGGGTGTACCTTCTTTCCTTTTACCTTACCAACTCTAGGAAGTTTGAGAAGTCCATCTTTATGTTGAATTTTTTATTCTCCCTTTCCTTGAGTTCTTGTATCATGATATGTGGAAGCACTCTGTTTTTGCTCTTTCTTACCACCAAAGCCAATGCCACTCTTATCAAAACAAATCTGTTGAGATCCAATGATATTGTCCAAAGTCTTTGATCCTTTGTTCCAAAGACCAATGGTAGCCATAGCACAGTTGAGCTCTTCTTCTTTCTTGATCATTAGTTCTTCTAAAGCAGCTTGAGACATCTCAAGAGATTCAATCTTTTCTTCATACGTTGCATAGATTTGCTGTAGCTCATTCCTCTCTGTCTCACAAGTCAAGAGTTTTGCACAAAGAGCTTGTCGATCATTAGCTATCATGATGGCATCAATTCTAACCTCAGAAATCTCCTCCTTAAGTTTGACATTCTCACTTTCACATGCTTTGAGTTTCGTTGTGAGTTTGTCATTCAATTTGGATAAGTTAAGAGACTTCTTATATAACTTTTCATAAGCTTGCTCGAGATCTTCATCATCACTCTCCGAGGATTCATCATCGTTGGCATTCTCAACCGACCTCTTCGGATACTCTGTTCGTCCTTCAGTTTCGGAAGCTGCCATGAAAGCAAGGAATTGTTTATGTCCCTCTTCGCCTTGATCTTCATTGTCACTTTCATCTTTATCAGATTCTGATTCATCATCCCAAGTGATGGCGAGGGCTTTCTTCTTCCTCAAACGAGTGGGGCATTCTGAAGCAAAGTGCCCAAATCCTTGGCATTCATAGCATTGGATTCTTTCAGAGTTCCCTTATATCTTTCCTTTCTCCTTCTTGGCTATAGAATTAATTTTGAGTTTATCTTTGCCTTTGGATTTATGAGTATGAGTAGATTCCAAAAGTTTAGGATTCTTTTTCAGAAAAGATTTTTTAAATTGTTTTACAAAAGCATCTGTAATCTTGGAATCTATCTCACAATCCTCATCAGAATCATCTCCAACTCTATAGGCACTACTAAAAGCAATAGCATCTTTTTGTTTCTTTTTGAAATTCCTATGTGCCTTATAAGTTTTGGAGATTTCCAACCAAGTGATCCAGCTTGAGGTTGTCAACATCTTGAGCCTCCTCAATAGCCGTAACTTTTGGTTGGAACCGATCGGGCAAGGATCTCAAAATTTTTTCCACAACTTTGGATTCTGGTATTTTTTTACCTAAATTGAAGCTGGAATTTACAATGTCACTCAACTTCGCATAAAATTCATCAAAGGTCTCACTATCTTTCATTGAAAGGTTTTCGAAACTAGACGTGAGCCTTTGAAGTTTTGAGCGTTTAACCGAATGAGTGCCCTCATGAATAGTTTGTAAAATATCCCAAGCCTCTTTTGCGACTTCACAATTGTAAATTTGACTAAACTCTTCAGGTGTGACAGCGTAAAAAAGAGAATTGATAGCTTTAATATTCCAACTACTATTTTGGTAATCAATTGTGTCCCACTTATCAATTGGTTTGGGAAAAGTTACTCCATTAATGGTAATCGTTGGTTCAGTCCACCCATACATGACAGATTGCCAAACTTTTTCATCAATAGATTTTAAAACGATCTCATCCGAGCTTTCCAAAAAGAATAATTGGATCCGTCAAGTAGGGTGGTCGAACCATAGAATTTCCCTCACGAATTGTATCCATTATCACAAATCAAACAAGATCTCGCTCTAATATATTTTTTATAAAAAAAATAGAACAACCCGCTCTGATACCAATGGAAAAATCTAGAAATCTGCTAGATATTGAATTATGATTATGTATCAATTTAAAGCAATAAAACAATCCCACTCAAACAATCAAGACAAATCGACACAACGATTTTAACGTGGAAAAACCACAATTGGAGCACCTCCAATTGTGATAAAAAACCACGGGCAACAGCCACAAAACAATCTACTAAGAAGATATAAAGGAACTACACAGGTATACTCTCAATTACCTAGCGAATCCACGCCCGAATTGAACCAACCCTTATGTGTCTCTTCCAACCCCGTCTTCACCTCGGAATTGTCTTGACAATGAGCCACTCCAGAATCCACCAAAGTTTCAGGCTCGAATTCTTCAGAATCCACCAAAGAACAACTCTCTCTTTTGTATAGAATGAACAAACAAACCTTTGATGTATTCTTCTTAACCCATGAGTTGAATACTCAATTAAATATCAAAGAAAACTAACAAAATATCCCTAGATATAAACCTTAATCTCCAAAAAGAAGATCTGAAGAAGTAATCCTAAAATCTGACAGAAACACGCACTTATAGAAATCTGAATCGCGATGCTCGCTCGAGCAAGGAACCAAAAACGTGTGTTTTCCATAAGTGGCTCCGCTCGAGCCACGCATCCTTCGCTCAAGCGAACATTCATCTCTTTCAGGTTTTTACACAGACGCAGCTTTTGCTCGATCGAGCACTCATTCGCTCAAGCGAGCAAGGGCGGACATGCAACTTCGAATGCAATTTTGCATTTTGCTTCAGGGGCGCTGCCCCTCAACCCCGCCTGGGCGCTGCCCCAGACCCGCCAAGGGGCGCTGCCCCCTGGACCCCCGCGAGCTGACCGGGCAGCTCGATCCCTGTCATAATCGGCGAAGTGGCAATCTTAAAAGCATTAACAGCACAAACTTCTCTGCACGGCACAATTCTGGTTGGATTCGCATCTAATAAACTCATAGCCTTACTGAAATAAAAGTGCGAAAACAAGTACAACTGAAAGGAGTTTTGTCAAACGGGATTGCCAATAATAAAAACCTAACAATAACAAAAATCATAAAGTGTCGTAACATTATCATTCCTAACTTTAGAATGCACATC